>VNWX01000090.1:0-34197 GCA_009869905.1 Ceratophysella communis
CGATTACATTTCGACACTGGATTTGACCTTTGACCTCTCCAGGGGTCACCAGAGGTCAAACTTTGAATAATGCGCTGTGTCTCCGCAGTTGTTGACATTCCGCCCTGTGCGGTTTATTTACGAAGGCGCTAGCACATCGCCAGTGCATGCTGTGTAGAAAACTCAAAGTATAGAAAGTTGTAGTTCCAGGAAAAACTGAAGGCCACTAATTTAGTCAGTTTGCTAAAGTTATCGCCATTTAGTTATCGGCATAACTTGGAAATTACTGAAATATGCGTCTTTCCTTTAAGAGAATAAATCGTGCCCAAGGGTTCCTGCGTCCAAGCAATTACTTTCCAATTAGAGTAACATATGTAATGAACCATAAGCATAAGCGTATATGCAAACTTTCTGATTTGGAGAGAAGAGTCGCTAATCTGGAATCCTGATCCGCATCAAGCTAACTGTCAGCATTACCATCCCACCCCGTCCTGCCGCCTTCGTGTCGGTGTGACTCCGGTAATTGGATTAATAAGCGGTATTCCTTAGCTTGTCTTGTGTTACAAATTAACTCAATTTTAGGGTTTGCCGGCTGTCGACATCCCGCCTAGATTTCTATGACCAAATTAAAATACGAGCGAGACAAGTTGACACAACGGACACGTATAGAGCTGGTTGAGCAGTTCCTATGGGGTTCATCATTTCTCAGCGGATATCATGCAAATTCTGAGACTCCTCACAAGCGTCTACGTCATGCAGTTAAATATTTTATTCAAATATTCTGTAACTTGAAAGGACTATAGTAGTGCTTTGAGAGTGGAGTCCAAGTCCAAACGCAGGCCGTCTGTTTCGGTTTTCTATGTAAAATTTATAATTTATTAGCCGGCTACTGTACGGATACACCGTCTGAGTTTTGTAGCCTTAAAACGAAGCCTCCGATCCACCCACCACTGGGACTAAATTAGCTTAAGACAATAGCTAGAACCCTATTTCATGAAGCGGAAAATGCTTTGGTAGACTTTCTCTCCCCACTCCAAGTGAAAGTTCAAACAGAAATAAGGCTTGAAACCGCAGCTTGATGTCCGCAGAGAGCAGATATCCAGAAGTAAGGCTGAGACTTACCTGTGCTCAATTCAAAAGCCAACTTTCACTTTCTGTATTCTCACTTTAGCTTACCACATTTAATAATTACTGAGCAAATCTAACTTCTCAACACAAAGGAAAGTTTTGTCCAGCTTATTAATTACATCAATATATTGGCATTTGCAACACGCATTCATCCTCAAAGCTCCAAACCAGAATCTTTGGTTTGCGTTTCGAAACTTTCAGGCTGCCGTATCTCAAACACCATCGTATTCTGATCTGAATAGCTTAAACGTGATCAGTTGATTGGCGCTTGGGCAATGCATCCTTGAAAAAGCTACAGCAACGCAGAGCTACTTCTAAAGTGCCTTCTTGTAGCGACTATCAACCCCCGCATTACTAATCTTGTGACGCATTACCTATAAGGCTAAGCCTTTTCTTTCCGTTTGAGAACACGTGCGTCATCAATTTAGTCAAAGAATACGGTGTACCTATAATTTGTAATCCTAGTGTGTCCCGTTGGATTATCTGAAGTAATACTAATATATTATGAGCAGAGTTTAGAGAAAGTGTAGGAAAACAAAACAGCTTTTGTTCTGTCTTTATGGTCCAGCCCGATAAGCAAGGAATTCATTAGTTCCCGTGTTTTCATGCGTAATAAGCAGAAAGTGCATTACGAAGTATGAATAAATTATTAACTTTGCATAGATACTCCTGGTTCCAGTGGCTGGTGGATGTCCGTCCGAAAACAATTTTTAGCGGACAATAGGAGCCCTAAATACGAAGAGCTTATAACACCAGAAGCATCACCTTTAATCCCAGCAAGGGTTATCTTGATTTTGTTTTTGACATAAAATTTAGAACCTGAGGATATATCTATGACGAAATCTGTTTAAAATTTTAATTAAAGACCGGATTTAGAGAACTATTCCAGGTCACATACGGGGCGCATCTGTTTGAAGCTAATTGGTGAAAACCACAGACAATTATGCCTGAACCTCAAGCCCTGACCACGTATGTTGTTTGAATAGGAGGACCTCACATATTTCACACGTGAAAGGATCACAGCATTCCCAGTTTTCCTTTCGTACTTTTCCCTCCTTGGGACTTTCACCACTCTTTCCGAATTTCTATTGCTATTGTGCTTTGGGCTGAGATGATTGTTTGAATGACCAAGTGCCACTCTTTGCTGCATGTTGAAGGAATATTCGGACATCATAAGTTATCTTCTGTCTGGACATGTCCCGCGATCCTGTGGTCAAGTGGGCTTGCCCTTAGAAAACAATAGTGTAGAGCAATTTGGAGAAATTGAAAGTCAAATAATTGAATTCGTGGGTGGGGCATGTTTGAGCAAGCCAGACGTACTTCATAGCATAAGCATAGCCTCATAATTTTGAGTTTGAGAGTCCTAGAATACTCATTTTATGATCCTAAAACTAAATAGGGCTAGAATATTACCTATATGTCAAATTATACCTAAGATTAGTGCACCTAACTGAAGACATTGCTCTCACGACTCTAATTATACTACATTTAAAAGTACGTACTTGATGCAATCTTCAGAAAACCTTCCTGTGGAAAAGAGTCGAGACCAAGAGGAGCTTGGTTGACTCGTACTAACAATAAGTGACTTGCACTGTACAATGTACATCAAACCGGTGATGGGTGACCAGTGATCTCTGATCTCATTCCAAATCATACCAGATTACATCGCATCCACCCCCACGCACAAATAAAAAACCCTTGTAGATCACGATACCGTTGAAATTTACCAGCCAGTAGCATTTTCTTGATGCAAGGGGAGGAGCGATTAAATTACTCCTGATGAGGTTGCATTGAAATTGAAATTGAAAGCACTAGCTCTCTGTAGGCTATGGCTTAGAACGAAGCGAATAGTGGTTTTGAGTGCTCCCTTATTTGGTGGATGAGCAGGAGCTCGGAAGAGAAAATTCGGTGAAAGGCTTTCACCCGCTGAAAGGCCTACAACGTCTTCTCAACTCACGTGCTTTTGGTTTCTCAGAGTGCCCTTGAAATCGTTGAAAGCAAGAACTGGACGTTCGACATTCGTTCGATTACTCAGGTTCATCTCACGAGCAGTTTGGGTTATTCTTTATTTCGGCCAATCTAGCTGTGCGTCGACAAAGTCGTGAACACAGATACTGTATACATTAATTCAAGTCGAGTAAATACCTGCGACCATTTACAACGGTTCATTTAAATTCCACTGTACAATAGGCACAAAATTTAGAATGAAAAGCCGTAGTGGGGATCATAAAATATCGGAAATAAATCAATACTAAAATGAACCATCGTATCATCATCATGAAAAGTGATGTGTAATATTCGCAGCTTCGGCATTGGTTGTTCATTGCTAATAGACTAGGCTGGTTTTCAGAGATCTATGATCCATTTTCTCGTCCGCGCCGCGTCTTATCCTATTCAAACAGCGTATAAACTGTTTTCGTGTTATGTACCTAAGCCATGAAAGAGGGAAAATGATGGTGAATTCTGAAACAGGGTGCACACTGAATATTATGCCAAATATTCTTTATAACGTTGAAATAATAATCTGTAAAACATTTGCGTTACGTGTTCAAGGAATGTTGCCGTCTACCTAATTTACAAATTCTTTATAAGTTATAAAGCCGTTGGACTCAAATTATTTTTATGATTTTTTAAACAGAAATTCAGAGTCAGGAAGCCATACAAGCGTAAGCTTGACTAGTCAACTAAATAGTTAGGTATCTCAATTCAAAACAAAGTGATCTCCAACGTTATATTTTATTTGTTCTCTCGATCCAGCTACAGCGTTTTAGAAGTTTAAGCCTTCCTCCACTCATAGCATGGGTAGCACAACTTAAGTTATACGAGTTTACCACTTTCTACGAGTTCAAGTATTGATTTTTTTTGTCTAGTGTTAGCAAAATGTTATGCTGATAACATTTATTTTTTTAGCCAAGAATTACGTTTCCTTTTTCTTCATTGAACTTTGTTGGTCATTTTGCGTTTCAAAAACTGGCATTTTGGGAATTCCATTCCAGTATTATTATTGTTCAGGATAAGACCAGGACGTGTTATTTATATTTCACTCCTGGATTTCTTGTGAAGTATCTACATATTCGACGTGTTGGGTCGGGGAGACAGTTTCCGGAATCCGAATACGCAAATAATATTCCTTGTCTGAAGCACATACGCTTATGGTTCGTATGAGTGACAAGGCCGTTGGTATGTACTTCACACAAAGTCTGCTGTCGAAGAGCGTGCTTGCAGAAAGATTATTTGACAAAGCGCGTTTCAACTTCAAAGCCTTTCGCAGCACATCCTAGCCACCCTTTGCTTCACTCAAGTCACGTTGTGATAGCATAGGGCGAATGCTAACGGCAATAACAAAAGAAGGCTGACATTGAGCTCACAAGGATTTTAAGATAAAGGAAGAAAACTTGGATTTTTATTACTTGCAACGAGTCTTTTGCTCTTCACAGTCCGTGTAATCCGATGTCAGTCCAGTCAGGCTTAACCCGTATCATTCTCCGCTCTTTATGAATAATTAAATTTAGTTAGGATTGTCACGCTGACAAGCGTCATTGCGTCGTGTTGGATATGACTCTTATTTGAAAAGTTGAAGGAGGATTAGGCCCCTTTGAACTTCTTAGAACAATAACCATCAAAGTCTCGCCTGCTCGCTTCAAAATGGGCCACTTGCTGGTGTCATCAAACGAAGCTATACGTCGGCATATTACATAATATGTACCATTAACTGGTTTAATGACGGCAAGTTTTGAAATTCGCGTTAAATAATTTAATAATAGTTGGAGGATGCACAGAGTATTAGCTTTAAGAATTTAGCGACCAATTTGTGAGTAAATCTTATTTATTTCGGGTCCTTTAAACCCAAACTCTTCATGAATAGTTGCGGAGTAAATTGGTAAATAGACTGAGGAGCCAATTTAAATTCTGCGTTATGTCATGAAAGCTTTATGCATACAGGGTACAGAGCTGCAGATGGAAGAGAAATGGAGAATTTCAAACACTGAATACGATTATACGATAGGCACTAGATACAATTATTATCCTACGGAAAGTTCGGGAACGAGTGCGATGGCCCATGCCGCGACCTAAAAGTTTAGATTTTGAAATACTAGATGAATCTAGTCGGTTGTCGGTTCGTGGAATGCGTGCATTGATTAGATTATGTAGGAAATATAGTCGAGAATTCTGGAAACCCTAATGTGTTTAATCCCGATGTTAAGTACCTTCGGTCATTTTCACCAAGCTATGCACATAGGTACTATATCGTTTCGCGCAAGATAAAGTCAAAATGACTTCGAATTCCCGGATGACTCTATGTTGCTCCTTGCTCTGCTCTTCTACTTGTTGCCGCTAATGAAATGCCGTATGGAATATTGCCGGATCTCAGAAGTAACTTTCGTCAGTAGTTATTTTAATTTTTATTTTAAAAACTAAATTCCTGGAAGTCAAAGAAGCGAGCCATTTATTCATGCAATAAATCATATAAAGTAATAAATCATGAAAGCATATTGGTTGCAGGCATTGGAAATGTTTTCGTACTCTAAGTATAGGCCAATTTTTGAAACATTTTGCCTCCTGACAAAATGCAGCCAGCCTCCGCAACATAAGAATATGTTTTAATACGCTCTTTTAAATGCTTTCACAATTTTATCGGCTTTGAAATGATTAGCGGAATTTGCATGATCTTCGGGAACTTTCACATACAAAGTAACGCAACTATATTAGACGAACGAACTTTAATATAGGATGACGTCAGCATATGATGCTTCAAAACTAACGAATATTTTAATAGTTCCAGATCATTCTTAAAACAAGACATTCACTAACAATGGAGGTGGCAAATGAAGATGCAGTATGCGGTCATAGAAAAGCCTTGCCGTGTTTCAGCATTCTTGTAAACTTAAGGGCACGCCAGATTGCATGCTTTGTTCACGAAGAAAGAAGTGCTTTTGAGGGATTTCGAAGACCAACCCGATTTCAAACGGATAAAACGATTTCAGATTCCTAATTCAAGTCTGTGAAGATGAGGCTTGCGTTGTTGTGTTATAAAGGCAGTGCGGGCAAGTGACGCGTGAACACCGCATTGATGAGTGACGTGAAAGGGATCACGAAATATATATATAGTGCTCAAGATCAGTGCTCCGAGGAGAGGAAAGAGATTGAGTCCAGCAGTGCTGCTGGAGTGTTATTGTAGGCTACGGCGGCCTGGTACTGTGCTGGTGAAAGATGAGGAGAAAGTAGTTTGATTGGTAAAGAGACTCTAGTTATTCCTACGAGGATGAGAAGTGAAAGGAGAAGAAATAAAGCTTTTAGCTCTGCTCTGATTTGAGTCGCCATTCCCTGCAGCACTCCTCGGCAACTAATCAAAAAAAGCACCATCGTCCACGTCATCCACTTCCTACGAAAAGACAGAAGGCCGTCGGCCCTAGCAAGTCCAGTAGTGGACCCTAATTAAAAAGTCATGACTTAGTCCGTGCTCTAAATCCCTTTGGTGAATTCGTCCCAACTTCGTCCTGAACAAGATGTACTTTCAAGACTCTATCCTCGCTCACAACGGCCTCCCTGACATTTTTATTCCCAGCCTTGTTCTAAGGCTTCCTCATCCACTCGACCATGTCCGCAATGAAAAGAAATCCACGAAGTGGACGAGCTACGCAGAGACCGCCAACGCTTTCCTTGCCCGTCATTCATTATTCATGGGCGGGAAAAGTCCCTAGGTATCCCAAAAACAAAAAGGCTTTTAATCGTGAGTTAAGTTAGAGTCATTTGTGATCTGGCTTGGATGCTCTTTGTTTCTGTGTCTGGGGCTTAAATAAAAAGTGAAACTCACGATTCACGCTAAAAAAACTGAGACTGGAGCCTCGTTCCTCAAGTTTACTGGCACTTTTTCATGTTTTAGAAACACACGCACGTGTGTTTTGACTCTTTATTCAAAACGATGCTTAACGAGGTAAAAAAGTAAAGCTACTTTTAACTAGTACGTGATTTGGATGGACTTAAGTATGACTTAGGTGTCTGTACTCATTCGAATACCTATCGAATACATAATAGAAAATATATTTGATCAATATATATGCGTCTAATTTTTAAGATAATTTACCATTAAAAACATCGGTTTGAAGAGAAACTAGTCCAAGGACGATTTCAGAGTCAATCAGAACAAAAATCAATTTAACGTCAGTTTTAGTTCGTCAGGTCGTTAACTTTAACAATAACCAAACAGCCTGAAGTAACAACAATCAAATAAAAGAGCAGAACTGCTAAAAATAGCCATCGTCCTCATCATTTTCGACCTTTGGCACCTGAGGCATGATTGCAGCGGTAGGATCAATCTCTCCCTCTCGGGGATAAAATGGGTCCCACCAATCAAGAACTTTCACAATTGCCACGTAATCGAAGGTAACGCAGATGCACCCTTCGGGAATGTTCTGGAATTTGCCATTTTTCCGATACTTGATGTAACTAAGAGCAGGCGGAGGTCCAAAGATTACATCGACTGTATAATACTTGGTTTGACGGAGTCGGCATCCAGGTCCCGTGTGCAGTTTCTCAATGTCGTTCACACGCGAGACTCGTGAATACGCCAAAAAAGTTAGTCCAAACACCTCTGGAGGGATCAAGGCCGGAGACATAGCCAATACATGAAAAACCTTGTAGCTGGAATTTAGGCAATTATTTTAGGTTACAGCATAGAAAAATGTACGATATTTTTTATTTTTGTTTCGGCTTACCCTTTCTCAGGATTTGCATGAATATCACCCATAGCATTGACGAGATCCGACTGGCGCCTTCTTCCTCTCGGCTCCTCACCTTCGGACCAATTCTTCATTTTAAAATAGTAGTCGTAACGTCCCCAGAATCTCTGCATAAAGTACAGAACATATTTAGCGGTTCCACTTAACAGTAACAGACACTAATTTTTTTTTTCTTTTTATAAAAATAAGAAAGAACCGAGAAAGTACCTGGTGCCAAGTTTTAATACAAATCCAATTAAGTAGGAGATTCGGGTCAAGCGTTGAAGGCAATGCGAATTGAGGCCCAGCCAGCGGCTCGTATAAGTAGAACATCGATCGAATAACACGAGCCCTCAGGCCGTGTTTTTGCTGCATATACAAGGGGTCCAACGGTTCTGGCAAGAGTTCCAGCTTCTGATCAGTGCAGTATCTGTTTAGCAAGATAAAACAGCAATATTTTTGACTCTGGCTTATATTTCACTACACGACACAAGTCAAAAAGATGTACGAAATAATTGTGTACCTATTAAACAGTTTAGACCAGAATGTTGACGTTTGCGTAACTTGATATGCACCCTTACAAATAGCAGCAAATCTACCAATGTCTTCGGGTTTAATATAGTTTCCAAGAGTAAACCATATATCATCAGTAATGACTCGACCCGACTTTTCATCATCCAAATCCAAACTCTTCGATAAGCGTAGGTCTAGTTTCGTTTTCTTTCGAGGGCGAGACTGCTGATCTTGATTTCCGGAAGCCCCTGCTATAGATGAAATAACAGAATTGATTAAAATATGCTATGGACTTCGGCATCCACTAGCTGTGATTTTTGAGAGCTACGAAAATAAACGGTCCGTCTCAAAGTTGCTTTTCCAAGAATCCAATATGTTATTTCTGATTTTCCCACACGCGTGCTAGAAGCTATTGTTTAAAGGTTATTACATACCTTCGTTCATTTGCTGTACGCTTGAAACCGATGACGGTGGCTCAGTGTCCGGTAACGCACCCTCAAAATCTTCGCGATCAAACCATTCTCGATCATCCTCTTCTCTGCTCCGTTTATCGGGTGCTTTATAAAAACCGAATATTATATAAGTACATAACAATCAGTGTGCCGCCGCGCTGGTTCCCAAAACATTGTCATTGTAGCCCGACGTCCGATAGCCTTATTATGATTCATGAGTTAGGAATCACTGCACTTCACTTACCACGCTTATCAAAGACGCCTGTGAACTTTCTAATACGAATGTGAGCAGCAGCCACTCCACTGTTGGCGTAGTCGTTCAAAGTCAGATCTGAAAGAAAGAAAACGAAACACATAAATAATAGGAGATTTGAATATGAATTTGAACGAATTTTAAGTCAGGAATCATCATGTTGTTTATCAGAAACTGATGCGATGTGCTCTTTGAATAAATAAGACAATAGACAATTCTGAGATGCTTAAGCACAACAAAAATCTGTGAATCCTGTTTTAAAAATTTTTTAAAAAAAGTTTTCAATCTCTATTCGGCCTCTCAATTGCACGAATGACGAATCGTTGTCCGTCCATTGCCCATACCCAGTTAACCCTACGTAGTTTATGGCAATTATAAAAGTTCAGCAGGTCCTAATTACGTTTAATCCAGCTGATGCGATGCTTCGGATTTAACTTGTAAAAAAAATTAAAAACCAATGACCAGGCGGCCAGCGGGCTAAGGCTTTGTGAAGCCAGAAGCACGTGCAATTACAGCAGTCAACAGTTGACTGGAATATAAGCCTGAAAATTCAATAATCGCTGATTCTTATGATTTTCTGGCATTTATTTTCATATAACTGTAATTGAACCTACTCTCCATGTTCCAGGTTGCTGAGCGTCCCGTTATTTTGCGAGATCTACGACGGGACATCTTTGGCTGTTTTGGCAGTGTGTGCGGGATCTGACTGAGCCGTTGAGTAACTCGTGCGCGAATGCCTACCTCCCACCCACCAGACACGGCAGAGGTCGACGAGTCAACTAGTCCTTTAGACCTTCCTAAACAAAGAAACTATACAAACATTACTACTTAAACGTCCTAAAAAAAACTACAAAATATAACTAAGGCTTAGTTTTATATGAACGTCGAGTCGTCGTGGTCCTCGTGTGTTCTGCTATTATTGTGCTGGACACATAAACCCATCACGGTGCGGCCGACGACCGTGTCCACAACAGCTGACGAAACTGTGCACACACTAATGCCACAACAACAGCCTCGAATTAAAATCTTTAGAATCCGTATTGCCAAATCGTGCTCCACAAGATCAGTTTCTTCGACTAGTTTTAATTTTAAATAACTAACTTAAGGGTTGAGCATGAGCATGATCGATGATCATGCTCGAGTAATTTTAAAATAAAGATTCTGTTTATGTTTAGAACAATTCAATTTTCACAAAGTGCTTGACACGGAGCAAGGTTCTCATTTGGCAACAGTGCTTTAGCAGACAGCGTCCACTTCCCACTACATCTACAAAGATCTAGGTATGTATACTACCACTTGGTGGACATCTGCCGAGAACTAGTCCGCTCGACTCTGTTCATTTCGTCTAGTATTCTGCAGAGGGAACTAACTGGTAATCTATAGGAAATGGGGCTCGTTTCCATTTATTCGGCGAGCTGGGAGGGGAAAATACGAAGCATTCCATTCATGCCTTAGCCTTACTACAGCTACTTTCACTTTCACTCACATTCTTCCTATCCCATAACACACACAAACATAATCTTTTCCCAAAGGACACATGCACCCTCCACTAGTGTACAAAATTTCTAGCTGTTTCCGTAGTAGGAACATTATTAGTTTTGCCGGTACTTAGGAGATTACAACAGTTATGATTTGTTACGATTTTATCTATCATACGATGAAAATTGAGCAGCTTGGGATTGCCGCATGTATTGGTTTATAAAATTATTAACGGTCACCCTTTTCGAGAATGTCGGAAAGCATCGATAATCCGGAGTATCGACTTGGTTCTTACAGAAATTACGTAAATATATAGGTATGCAAAATGTACTTTTTATATTTAAGGATTGATTTATTGGGATTTATGAATATACAAATAAATGGGTGTCGGGATAAAAGTGCGTCTAGGTCTGCCTGGTTTCAGCCATTTATGAGTTAATTTCTAAACAGCTTTAATCTAAAACATAGCACTTATGTAAACCTTGATTTTGATCTACACAATGGCAACTTGGAGTAAAATCTGCAGTCGACGTATCACTGTTCAAGGTTAAATTCGTTAAGAATCAGCATGATACAGGATCTGGGACATTTACTGTTCACGATAAAAAGAACAGTGGGGTGTTCAATTATAAAAAACTGGAGACTATAAAATGCTACGCCGTATTTGATTAACTTGAACAAAGTAAACCGTAAGAAATGAGCAAAACTGTCGGAAATGCTCAGATCGAAAAAAGAAGTACATGCCTATAATGACGAGCCTGTATGTAGTAGAGTGGGTGCATGAGTCTGTGGCATACGGAGTTGAGCCGGGCTGGAGGGTCGATGGTCTCAGGACTCCCCAGTCAGGCGGCAGCGCTGCTGGGAGTGAGTGGGGCCTCAGTGTGGATAGTATAGTGCTCGCTTCTGTGTCCGAGGTCGCCTCTCGCTCTCCCTCGCTCCCACAACCTTCCTTCTTCCGTGTCTCCGCTCCTCCAGGAAGGGAGCAGTACCCGCCTCTGCCCATCATCCATAGCCTCACTCGGGCCCGTGCCTTGCACCCTTCTGCCGCACACCGCCCTGCGACCCACACTCGTTAGCTCAAGGGTTGCCCAGGCACCGTCGTCGGACCGCCACACAAAACCCGTGCTGTGCTCGTTGACCCTTGCCCAGCCCCGTTCCGTGCCCTTCCGGTTGTCACGTGGAACGGTCTCTGCTGAGCATGGGAACTCGCCGACCTTCGCCGTGACCCTGTACACAGTCCCCATGCTTTACTGTGGGTGGACAAGACCATTGGTTCTGGACTCCATGCTCCCCGTCTCCGTCATTGTTGACTTTGAGTCGCGACGGAGCGACAGGGTGGGCCGGTGCCCCCATTCAATAGTCCGGGTGTGACGAGAACTGGACAATGTGGAACATGATGTGTGATGTGATGCCAACGATCTCGGAGGACGGGCTGACGCAGCGGAACTCTCAATTCGGTGGTGAAGATGCCAACTTCGAGCAGCTCATGGTATCCATGCTCGATGAGAGGGACAAGTTGATGGACAGTTTGAGAGAGACGCAGGAGCGACTCTCAGAGGCCGAGGTCAAGTACGCCGAGTGCACCAAGGAACGAGATTCTCTCACTAGACAGCTCTCGGCTAGTCTTCCGCAGGTCAGCACATAATATTCAATTACTTACTTCACTTTCACTATTAAGTACTTACCATTATTTACGCATAGCAACAATGTCAAACGTTTACATGAGATGCGGTATTCTTTGGGAAAAGCAATTAGTCTGGCTAAAGTTTAAGCGATTTGATTTTGAGGGGTATTTCAATTCGTCATTCAAGAGTGTATCAGCATTGTCTATTGTATGAGCGATTTTATTGCAGCTCCATTCCCACATGATGCTCGTGAACAGCTGTATTCACGCTACCGGTCATTGAGTGTCATTGTCATGCGGTACAAGAACTGGTGTGGATGGTCATGGTTGACAAAGGAAGCCAACATGTGCATGGATAATGGAATTGGGTGTGAGCTGTCCCGCCGTTTTATAGCTAGACACGGATTACCTACTTTCTCCGAACTCATTTGAGAGAGTCTCCAGTGTCAATTTCATTTCAATGTGGTGACTCAGAGTTAATTCCTAGATCTGTGTTCTGTTTGCAGTCGAGGTGAAACTCGAGCTTTCTCCATTCACACATCACTTTCCTTGTCTCGGACACTTCGCTTATGACAGAATCGAGAGACTGTTATATTCATTCGACAGAACTTCCTTACGTAATTCAATACCATAGGCTATCAGAGAAAGTAACTTGAGAAGAATGGAACCGAGAGTGCTAACTTGTCTGGTCTTGCTGCAAGCTGCTCTGACCTTCTTTGCACAATCTGCATTAGTCATTATTTGTATTTATACTTTGCGTCTTAAGTTAGAAGATCTCTACAATAATAATAGGCTATTAGTTTTACTCCGTACTGAAACCGATCCATTCACAAAAAAGACATGTAATAATGCGACATTCGACTTGAGGAAAAGTGCTTATTTCGTTGAACATAATTGTCGACTCAATGTTGCAATAACTTTCCGTTTTCTACTAGGCTGCTACTGCTACCGATGTGCCTTTTTGTTTAATTGTTCTCAGAACAGAAGTCAAAAAATTATTGGAAGAGTGGTGAGAGCAAATGAATTGCCTAATAAGCTTGTGTACGAACTCAGCGTTCAGCGGAGAAAGCCTAGTTGTATTATAATTGTGCTTTGAAAGGCACACATTTTAAGACGTAGAAGAGTTTTATATAATAAGCCCTAAGCTGTTTCGACGTCTCTGCCTGAAAGGAATCGCTTTGATACTGCTCTCGAGTAATGTAAAGTGTTTATAAGTGAAGTACCGACACTTGAGGTTTAATCGAGTGGGCGATAACGTGAAATGAAATGAGTCTTTTTCGGCTCCTTTTTCTTTGCCTGGCACCTTTCACCAGACAGGGCACGGACTACAGCTACAACGGGCACATTACAGTCATTCCGCTTTTGCCCATCATTTTCTCTACTATGCATATGCCGACTGTACCAGTCTCACCTCCGGCCGTTCTTTCATCTTTTCTCACTTTGACTTCTGAGGAGTGTTATGTGTTAAGTATAAAAAAAACTACAAACCTTCTTAGGTTTCTGGGGTATCCATTACATAAGGTGGTTTAGACAAAGAAACGTAACCCAAGAAGGTGTTGTCTGTTCTGTTCATACTTTCTCTTTTATTGCCGACCTATTACTCAGTTATTGCCATTGTAGCATGACACATGACACATGACAAATCCCGTGATTCCCGGATTCAGAATGCGTCACAGTCGCCATGCCCCATGCCTCCTTCATGATAGGGTGAAATCCGATCCAGATCAAAAATCATACATTAAGTACTTACCTGAGTGACGCCCAGAGTTATAGTCACACTTAAACCTTAAACGCCAACACCAAGGCTAGCGTAATTTGATATGGCATTCTTATATTACTGCTATTTAAGCTGCCCAATCAAACTAGTCAGCTATCACACCTGTTCTTTTGTGCAGTGGTTAAGTATCACGAGTACTTGACGTAACTGTACCACTGCACTAGGACCAGGACGGACTGCTAGGGTTGCTTTCATTTTTCTGCAATATTCAACTGCATAATGCTGTGCCGAACACTGGTGTTAATGCTTGAATTGTGAATTTTGATATCTTATGCTTAATCTCTTTGATTTGATATTTGATTATCGTACCATATGGATGGGATAGTTTAATTTAACATGTTCATTGGTGTTTTGGCTAGTGTACTGCGAATGTAATGTATCTCATCAAAATTTGTCTAGGAATGATAGGGCATTCCGTTTGTCGTAAACAGAAAACAGCAAACTTCAATAACTCTCATACTGTACCCTACTTATACTCAAGCTCTCTCCAGATTAATGTATCTTTATCTTTACGTATCATAATCACAAATCATGTTTCATAAAGACATATCTATAACAAGTTTAGCATAGCTGTTAAAGCTATGTTAAAGATTACAGTTTCAAAAGTTTAAAGTGAACTCTAAACTTCAATCTACAAATAAAATGTAGAAAATTATGTTATTACCGGCAATCACGACGACGGGTTTGGATTAAATCACCCCTACGAATCAAAGGTGAAACTCGAGAAACGGCGTTTGATTTTTGATTCTAGAGAAATTTATTGACAGCCTCAGTTTAAAAGAAGTTATTATTTCAGTCTGCAATATTTGGTGCGAAGGAAATCCATAAATCTCGATTTTACGAGCGTAATTTCTGAGATAATTACCATGAGCAGTTGATGGTTGATACTTACAGTGCCAGTGCCTCCAGGTTGCAATAACTATTAGAAAAATAACTGGCCGTGCCGCAAATGAACGGCAGTGCAGATATGCGCCAAAATGCAGTAGATCGCCTATCGCCTCGATTCTGATCTCGCCCCGCACATTCATGAGTGTAATAAATACTTTAAGTGACTTCAATTAGAGTATGATTAGTGGAGTAGATTAGTGGAATTATATTTGTGCTGTTATGTCAGCTTTGCCTATCGCCTCGGTCAGTGACAGAGCCTCCTGTCTCTGCCAGTACCAGTTTCATGCGACAAATATAAAACGAACTTACAAGCTATAGGGTTTATATTGAAATTGATAAAAGCACATTAAATTAAAAGAGTATAGATCGTAGATCATGCCATTTGTAGCTTGACTAGTAGTTGAAAAAGGCGAAGCTAACACTCGTAGTCCTAGCACTGTTCTTCTCTGAGTTTCTTTGAACACCATCAACCAGTATTCTGAGTCCGTTTGTCTCTGGTGACTGGGATTGTAATGTAAAGGGAACGAACGACGGTGCTTTTCCGTTTCAGAAATTCAATTATGTACAGTGAAAGCTTGTTAGTTGCTCACTTAAGTACTGGAGCTCATCTAATAGTAGAGAGCCGGAAGGTCTGACGACAGTTGAGAATATGATTAGGATGTTCCTAATTAGCCTAGTAGTAAATATAGAGCTGTAACCTTTTGATTTTTTAATAAAGCTTTAATATTTAATTTGATAACAAGTCAAAGTCTCTACCCAAATGCAATAGTTTGAATGACAGATCGGAAGAGGGGCAATTGGCTTTTCGTTTGATTAAATCACAAAAATCCTCATCCACGCACGCATCCAAACTGCGATGGTTTTTAGATTTCTTACTTCTAAATAAAGTAGTGATATTGAGTGTTAAGATGGTGGAAAAGGTTGGATTGGAAACGACCTAAGCATAATAACAATCTAAAAGACAAGCGAGAGAGCTCGATTTTAGTATAGCTATTACGTGGTTACCAGAAAGCACATTTACTGTCAAGGCATGGCTTTTTATTGATGATGTATTTCATTGCTTGAGTTCTAGGCGGACGAAACGAATGCACTCGATGCACGTCAACAACCAAACCCATTTTCAATGAAGATTTGTCTGTGCTGGTTTTTGGTCATGTCTTCGATAGAATTGTGTTAATATTTATGATTATGATAGCTCTGCTCGATCATGTGCTGACCACGACGGGCGACCGCTGATCATTTTAACCTGTCAATCAATAGTTAGTCTAGCAGTTCTGTAATAATTGTACGTACATGGATTGTGTTGGATTGGATTTAATACTTAAGTAGTAGTAAGCATGTGTACTGGCTGTTGCTGACGTGGCTTCGTTTCGTGTACTTCTTTAGTACAGTTTGGTCGGGTAGACCTATCTAGTAATACTTCTACATCGTACATGTGGCATACTATGACTGCAGTATCAGGATATCTGAAATGAGAAACGACTATCCTCGTCTACGTCTACCAAGATAAATTACTTAGATCTATGTAGGATAGTTTCGTGAATTAGCGAAGGGTTGGGCTTGGGCTTAGCCTCTGCGCGGGGGCTGGAGGATACTATCCACTTTCATGACCGGGATAGCCTGTCATCTGCAACCAATTCCCAGAAGTATGAAACGCATCTTCAGCTTCAGTGAGATCAGTATACTTAAGTGCTTTCTTTTGGACTTCGAACTCGTCACTCGTTAGTTATCAAATCACTATCATGGAGGTCCTCAAATTCTAATAAACTGTTTGCAAATCTTGTGCTGTTGAAAGGATTCAGGGTTCTGCTATTTCAAATTATAAGTCTTCTGAAAACATGTTGTACCGACCGAGGAGATTGGAGTGAACCACATTCAGTCAAAGTCGGAGAGGCTTCAATCTGGCCGCCTACGTCAATTTTTTTTTGTTATTTGGCTATAAATAGAACTTCCTGTCTGAAATCGCTTTACCCAACAATTCTTTTAGCCCTGTTGCCTGCCTACTTGCTGTACTGATAGCTGATACTGCTACTGCATATCGCGGTTCTCGATCTTGTTTGTGAGATCTCCAGGCAGCGAAAACACATCCGATACAGAACGTCAGAATCAGAGCGCCTACATGGACTGTATGTGTATCGGATTCTGATTCGGTTTGCGGTGTACCCTACATGGTAAAGAACTTTCGCCTGGATCAATTTCCATTTGTGTGTGTTGCAAAAGCAATGTTAGCAGTAAATTACTGCCATACGATGCAACCCGCAGTTAGTTACCATTAGGACAAACCCTGATGATAAAGATAAGGAAATACTTGATATTTCATAATCATTATCAGGACGGCGCGGCGTGCTGTAACGTGTAACCAATTTCTCGCAGCATTGATCGCAATCTTTGTTCTCGCTATCAAAGGCTATAGTCTATTTGGATTGAAGATTGAAGTGATCGAAGATCCAAGGAGGAATTTTTTTCCTTGACGAGATCCCTGTAAATTACAAATGCATCCCACTCTTTTGTCATACATGAGTGGGGAGTTGGTGTGAGAAATACGGCGTTTGTATGCAAAAGTGCTGTTGAGGGGAAGACAGAAGCCGGGCTGGTGTTGGACATGCATGCATAATGTTTAACAAATTGCCGCCTCGAGAGGAGTCTTGATGCTGGAATGGGCTTGGTGATACCCTGCTTGACACGTCTTCTTCTGCATCAGATCTCCCTGATTCTGAGTCGAGGAGACGGCTGGTATTTCGTGAAAGCACTCGGATGGTCTGTTCATGTTCATAGATTCTGCCGCATCTCTTCTATTTATTGATATATATATTGTTAAAGGGAATAACGGGAAGGCGGTGGTGGTGGTTCGGAATTCGGAACTGGAGTGGAGTAGGACAGCGGCTATGATGGAAGGGAGTGGGAGATTGTGGAAGTACTTTTTCACGGAACACACCCAAGAGAGCGCTTTGGGCTTTGTTGAGAATCGCTGAAGTCAGGAGAAAGTTCCAACTGGTTTCTCTCAACTCAGAGAGATGGCTCGGCACGGAGAAAGTTAGATCGATTACGAGCCTCGCCTCAACTCAGTAATTGGAAGGCCTGACTTCTGATTTTCTCACTTGTGTGAATCGGACTGACTTCAGCCCTGCATGCCGGGTCGGGTTTGGTAGGAATTGGAGTTGAAGCTGAATTTTGTTGTCTTCGTACATCGAGGTAATGGTAATATTGTTCCAGGGCACAATTACTATAAACTATGCAAATCAAATGCAGATGCTTTTGTTTTAAAGTTAGAGGCGATGTAAGACGAGACATTGTTCTTGAGTTTTTGCAATTATTATCCTGATAAATGCGGTAGGTAAACAAATCTGCGGTTAGTCTCTTCCAGTCGTCGACTATGTTACTATGTTTACGTTTGATCTGGACTCGAGGGGCTGGCACAAGTTTCCAAATATAACCTAAGTTTGATGTACAGTCTTCACAAATTCTTCTCTCTCTCTTTCTCTCTTGTGTTTATTAAGTGAGAATCCAGGATATGTGGCACACTAATGCAATGCAGTCTGGCTGGGCGTCTAGTAAAGGTGAATGGTTCAGCGGGAAGATTAGCCTTAAGCAACTATATTTAATTATATTCAGTGGGCGCCAGTATCAAGTACCCTTAGTACTTATTCTATTTAATTAGCATATTCACATTTCAAATTCGCTCTGTTTTAACTAATTACGCGTGCAGTGTAAACAATGAAAGAAGAGAAAGCGTCAAGCGTAATCCTAGATTTATAACTGTGGAGCGAATCTGTCCATTTCGAAGTTTGGTTTTATGCTGGAATTCAAGAGTGACAGAGTCAGGTTTGAGACCATGCCTGCCTAATCCCACTGAGACTGGAGTCAGTGATGCAGGGTGAGAGACAAGAGGACTTGTGAAGCCTCCATTCCATTCTTTTCTGAATAATACGCACAGAGGATCATCGATCATAGGAAATAGAGAAGTCAGAAGACCATTAATAATTTAGTATAAGAAAGCATCCTCTTCACATTCATACACATTTACTCGAGGAGGAAGGAAGGGGAAAGTGTACAAGATGTGACTTTATGGGCTGCCAACCCCTTGTCTCCAGATTTATATGTATCTCTCTGACAAATATGTTTGAAATTTCAACTTGAGTACTTTTTCCTCCTCGGCCGCCTCCTTTCTCCTCCTGCCCCGAGAATTCAATCTCGTCCTCCAGGTCTCTGCATAGACCCCGAAATATTTTTATCATTGCCTGAACTGAAAAATGATCCCTGCTTCTCTTGCTTTAGCGATAAATCCTGGACAGCTTATCTTGGGCATGTGTTCGTTCAGTACAGCAGGCGTGTGTGCACAGTTACTGTATGCAGATGCACAAAGCAATTGAACCCAGAGAAGTCTGAATGAGAGGCTCCGCTCCAGTCTTTTTCATAACGGTTAACTCTCTTCCCGGCTGTCGTGGTTTTTCTTCGTTGTGATTATTTGGTGTTTCCTGTTTATCTTTACCAAAACTGAATCAACGAAGCTGGGTAATAGTCAGTACACCAACTGATCTTGATACAAGCTACCTGAAGGAAAACAAGTTATTGGATCGTCGTTCAGAATTTACATAGAATGCAATAGACGTAATACTTTTCTTTGAAGACACTATTCCGGTTTCTTTTTCTTGTCGAACTTCCCGTTTTCACTTTGAATTCACCAGAGATTTGACGACGAGCAGAAAAGGCATAATTCAAGGAAATAGTGTAAAAAGTTTATCAGATTTCCACGCTCTCGTCTCGTATATCTGTGTGTGAAGTGTGAACTTTAGCGAGATAACCATTTGGGGGTTTTGCCGCTCATGGCTCGCTAGGTCTCTGCTTTCCCAGCTCAGTTGTCAGTTGGCACCACTCACAAACTGAAACTTTTTCGACATTTCAGTAAACCCAGAATTGGAACTTTTATTCAGCGGTCAGCCCGGGTTCAATCTCGGCCGACACGCTACGGACCTCTCTCACCTCTCTATGAACGGAAATAAGAGTCATCACTTTGATATTTTCTGAGCATGTAAATACTTTCTCTTATTACAGGCTACAGGATCATGTTGAGCATAATATTCGTATTTCACCCGGTGTGGAGACGAATCTCTGCGATGATATTCATATTTTTTCCGGGGAGAATGGCACGACACAAGAATAGGCACCTGGTTCTGGTTAATTTTATTACTGCTTCTCATGCGGCAGTCCCTGGCTTTTCACGCCGAACCGCAAATTAAAAGTTCGGATTAGGAAGAATCTCAGGAGATACACTTCGGAAGGCAGATAGAAATGATTTATTAAATACCATGGGCCAGAATATTATATCTAGTCCCAGCACAGCATATTTTACCTTCGTCTTCGTGATCGTTCTACTTTCTACTGGGATTCCCCGATTTTCACACTGCTGGCAAACTTTATTCTTATATTGGTGCTTGATTGGAATATTTGAGATTTACTTTGACTCCAGATTCGAGTCTACTGACGAATGCTTTGTTCCAATTTCAAACTGCAATGGCAATTGACGAATTTTTATCTCTTTTCTTACGTAAGTAGTTGAGATTCGATGATTTTCACGATGTAAAATGTAAGTCAGCTACGTAGAGTAAGCCAGTAGGCTTTGAAAAGAGTGCAATGCTGCATTTTATTGGTAAGCAAACGAAAACCTTAGTACATCACGACCACGACTCAAGACCAGATTATGTGAAGAACCTTGGTCGAATATCCCTTTATCAGCGAAATGCTCATTGAGTAGCTGCTGTTCAGCTATGGCTTCACTCAACTGCTTTCTCCATTCCTTCTGCAGAAACGGAATTGAGAGAAATGCTCTTATCAGGAGAATAAGGCTTGCTAAGATATTTGGACTTACCATAACACATTACATTATCATATCTTTATTATATGATGCTCTTGATGTGAGCCTACATTGTACTTTAGTTAGTCCTGTGTTACATGAGGAGACGCTCTAGGTGCTCCCATTCAATGAAATGGGAAGGTAGGAGAAGGTAATTTTTCCGGTTCATGCGGTTGTGGTTAGCTCCGAGTGTCTGGAAACGGATTTATTCTTAAAGACGTAGCAAGATGGAAGATGGTCGTTTGGAGGGAGAGACTCGTATATCGCTACAATTTAGCATGGGGTTCTTTTAAGAAAAGGAATTTCCTTTTCCACTTGTCGCTCCATCCTGAGAACAGCACGCGTGCCCCCTCCTGTCCTCTCGACATTCTTTAATTCCGTCAATGTGGCACCCTCAGGCGTGGACATGAGGAAAATTGTCTTTTTTTTACCATCTCTTCTTCCCTTTCAATCTTCCTCTCAGATCACCTTCATCCGTCATTCCCTCGTCCTTGTCATATTCTCAAATCTAGTGACTGCAGTGTGTACCTGAATGGTCTTGGAGCACGAGCTCGAGCTTCCTACATTGTAGTCTGGAGAAATGCTGGTTGTGTGAGTCCCAGGCATGTATTTCCCTGCCGCTTAACTGCCTCCACATTTGTATTTTTATTATCTAGGCGTGGGTCGGAGGGTTGTTACTTTGCAATGTTTATGACTTAATGATGATGAGGATCGGATGCTTTCTCCGCCTTTCACTTCTCTCACTCGCCAACGAGCAGAGCTTCAGACACAAGGGAGGAGGTTGGGCTGGACGGAGATTCTCATCTCCGTATGCCCTTCTCTGTATCTCTTTGCTCTGCCCGAGGAAATTAAGAGTCGTAACGTCATAATGAAGGATAAACTAAAATAGTTCTCAGTAGGTACTTGGATTCTATTGCAGCTGGGCGTACTTCGTTTTCTCAGACCTTTTTGAACTGAATGCATTTCGGAGGTTTATTGAGCTCAAGATCATTACTTCCATTTCAGACTCGGGCTCTGTTCTCTTCTATCTCTTTACTTTTCTAATCCGCTCTCCGTATTTCTCCGCCTCCAAAAGCATTGAATTCGTAGCCTTGCTTCTGCATTTATCTGGCTGAATCCTAGTAGCGGTGATCTAGCCATGGAGGAGGAGATCTCGCCGCTTAATTCTAGTCCCATATTTCCGCACTAATAAGCCCGTCTGTCTGTCTCCTGTGTTGCGGTGGGGGAGGCTGCAGGGATGAGAGGACGACGAGATGATCGAGATATGCATGCATAGTGAGTAGTGAGACCGTGGAGACCTGACCAAATATTTGGGTCTGGTGTAGAGGGAAATATTAGAGTGAGCTAATAAATCAGAGCATGGGAGAGGGGCTAATGGTTGAGATCCATTGCATGCATAGGCCAATGCCGAGCAGTAGTGGTGTAAGTAATCTGGAAAGGTATTTTGAGCAGAAGATGGGACAAGGGTGAGTGGGGTAGATGGGAGTTGTAATGCCTGTGTGGACCTAATCTGTTTTGTAGCATGTTTCCCTGCTCTCCCCGGGTTTGAGCACAAGTTACAATGTGGCCGCAGCAGTCGGCTCCTGCTCGCCTACAACCATCTTCTGTCTCCCTGCTGGCGGCAGGCAGGCCTTTCTCCTGCTTTCACCGGCAGCCCTCCATCCAGTCCAGGCTAGGGAGAGGAAAAGGGAAATGCCATGTCCCCCAATCCACTCTCTCCATGCCCGTAATTCTCGGCCCAAATCCTTTTATATGCTTCCCTCTCACTCATCCACTTCTTCCAGTCGAATCCGAAACGTAGTTGGGAGCTCTGCAAGTGTCACTCAGTCGTCTCCTCCACTCAGCCCAGGAGTCAAGTCGGGGAAACACGTAATCTCAAAAGTGGTTTGGACAGCTTGAACTTTCTTCCTCAGTCACCTGGCTCAGGTCTCTGACTGGGATTATAATTTGTCCCCAGCACTCTCACTCGTCTCCACATTGACACGCGTCTTTTCTTCAGGCTCAAGCCTGCCATGGGGCCGAATCTGAGCCTCTGACAAATTTATTGGACACAACAGTCACCATGCCCAGTGTCACGTCACTTCTAGAGAACCACCATCCCACCCTGAGCCCAATCCCGGGTAGTCCGGCTCACTTAGTGAATGGGAATGTAAACAACAATAACAATAATAATAATAATGGCCCTAATAACAATAATGGCCCGAGCGCGAAGTCAAGCACACCCACATTTGATAATTTAGTGCTCCTTGCCCGGAACCTCCAGACCGGAACCAACGGCAGTAATGGAGGAACACGGCAGCAACAATTCACAGCTTCTCCCCAACATCAGCAGACTCAACCATATCCCAATCACCAATACCGCTATGCGGTCATCGCCAATCGTCTTTCTCATCGCTCCGGTAATTCAAATCCCGTTAGTGTGGCGGGCTCTATTGCTGGAAACAACTTAACAGGGTCAGGGGGACCGTGTAATGGAGGTGGAAGTTGTGCACCTTCTCTCGGCTTGTTCACCAAACCCGTTGTTTCTGTTCCTCCGCCTAACATTAATTTAAATCAGAGCGTTGTCACTTCTCAACAAGCTCAGCAACAGCACTACCCCCCGCCGTACATGGTCCAGAATCAAATCAAATTCTTCTCGCAGAACAGCCTCCTCAACTCCTCCAATTGCGGGAGCACCCCATCTCAAGCATTTAATCACTCCAACGGCACTGACGCTAATGCAAATGGAAATACTAGTAATGGGACCAGACATGGTGAAAGCAGTTTGGCAAAAACCCCAAACTGCACTCCTCATCCTCACCTTGGACCGAATTGTAATAGCACTCTAAAGAACAACAACAGCCCTGGTAGTGGAAACTGGAACCAGTCGTCCATCGAGGCGACGACTGGAGCGCAGAAAGATATTGATGACCTCCATCACCAGCATGCACCGAAGGTAAAAAAAACCCAAAGTGTTTGTATTCGAATTCTATTGTGTCGATGGAGCTTGCGGGAGACCTGTGGGTATTTCTTCCATTTAGCAAATTAAATGAATAAACGGTCGTGGTGGAAATATAGAGCTCCAAGGGATTCAGGTGGTTGAACATTGTGGTTAGCTTGTTCGGATTTGATTAGTCAGAACCTGATTCTGAGTTGAGAAAAGTTGGAGGGAAGGGGGAGGTATTGAGTGGGATTGAAAGAGAGATCGTGGGCAGAGCAGGACGAGAAGAGTAGAGTCTTAATTGAATGTCGTCGTCGTGATGGGAAAGGTGGATGAGGAGAGCAGAGAGAGAGTTTTGTCCAGTTTCCTGCCTCACCGTCTTAAGTCATCCGAGAAAAGGAAAAGGAAAAGCCTTGACACCCAATCAGATGGGTTGTTAGAGACAGGGAAAACTGACCTGGGAGCCAAGTCAGAAACACGTCCCTCGCCGCCGCCAAACACCCCAACAACAGCCCATGTTCTACACAGACCATAGCTCGTCCGTGTAGAGAAATGTATCTCTTACTTGTCTCTTTCCATCTCGTCTCCTCTACTTCGAGTTGTTGGCTTTGACATGAACAGGGAGGGTGAAAGTCTTTTTTTTTTTAGGAAGAGAATACCCCTGTAATTGTCTATTCTGGTGAAAAGGGTTTTTTCTCCGCATGTTGGATACCTGATGCGGGAGTTTCTCTTTTTTTTCTTGCTTACTTTGACATTAAACTATTGGGTTAGTTGTTTCACTTGGGCAAGTCAGTTGCAGGAAAGAGAAAGTCGGAGTTTTACCTACTCTGTTACATGCCTGGTTGCGGTTCAGAGGAAAGAAAATTAGTTTTTTTTTGTGTGTCTCTGTTCTGCACCTTGCTCTGCTCGGAATGTGAGTAAGGTAAAAGAGAAAAAGAAATTAAGTTCTTACAGATGTCAAATTTCGCACACAGTGTTCCATGTTCCAACTTTCTTCTTTTGTCTTTGTTTTTTCTACGCTACTGGAATTCGATTCCTTCTTGTTTCTTTCCGTCTCGTCTGCTTCGCTTTGTTTTTGTTTGGGTAGATGGATGAATGCATAGACAGGTTAATTACAGATATTTCCGAGTAAAACCTATTGACAGTGTGAGAAATTTCTTAACTTTGGGTGAAGCCGAAACCCGCTGTATTAGGTAATTAGAAAACAAACCCTCGCTGCAAGTTTGCGATGTGTTTGATACGGATCCGCTTTAATTCTGTTCATACTGTAAACTAGGGCTACTTTCAGGGTTTTTTATCCTTGACTGTTCTGGTAGATTTGGAATTTGTAACCATGTAAATTAGAATTTACGCCCGGCTCGTGTACAGAAGCATGTGCGAGGGTTATGGGTCATCGTCAGGCACATCTCGACATGACACGTTGATTAATTTGTGGTGGAAATTACTTGCACGGATTTCTGAGTCGGGTCCAGTTCGCAATGTTATCCGTTCTGGAGAATATTACTATTGTCTCTGAAGTAATTTTTCCTCTGTGGCCTTGAGCTCCGCAATCCACATGCGGTCTCGTTTTCTTTAGCCAAGATTCCGAAACTTCCAAGACAATGGTAGCTATAATGATCTAACTGTGTGTTGCTCTTGTATCACGGCTCGGCTAGATACCATATTAGTAGTCAGCACGCATGGTTCGTGGTAGTCGTAGTTCCTAGGGCTAAGGCAGGCTCTAAGCTGGTTTACGGCATCCATGACTAGTGGTGTTCAATGCTCGGTGCTCGGTACTTCCAAGGACGAACTCCAAGATCACCTTTGATGAAATATTTGATATTTTTCCTTGTTCTCGTTTCCAATTTCCAATTATTACCACAAATATGAGCGTTAGCGCGTACACCGTTGTGGGCAGACAAACGGTCCTGGGAATCTTACATATTGCGAGAGCAAGAGGTTTACGCTCAACCAAATCCCAATTCACAAAATTGAGTTATGAATTATAATAATAATAATATAATCACTGTTGATGGCAGAAGTAGATCAAGCGCTCTGAGATTCGAGATGATAGAGATCCGTCCTTGTCAGTATGAAATTGCATTGGAGTTGAAGGCTGTGGTGGTTGTGGTTTTGGCTGCATTTTCACACCCAGCTGGTTTGCCTGGTTGGTTTAAATCGTAAGAGAATGCTTTAGATTGAGCCAACTAGTGAGATATTATATTTTCTTTGAGTAGTTGAGAATTGTTGTTGGTATTCATGTCGGAGCACAAAAGACGGCTTGGATCTCTCAGTCCATGTTTTGGCTTTCCCCTGCTTTCTCATCTCCTTTCTCCCTCTGCAACGCGTTCGTTCAGTACAGCTGAGACTATTGATCCTGACATGAAATTGATACACCCTTCAGCTTCTCCTTACTTCACCCGCCACCCCAACTATTCTGACATGCACTCATCCTCCTAAAACTTTCTCTCTTACCTCAGGGCAAGTTCTGCCGTCTGTTGATAAGAACTTCCGCTCTTCATAAAATCTGCTCCACCCGATAAAGCCCATCTTCATTACCATTAGCTCCTCACGTCATGCACAAATTTTCTACTCCACCGGCACGGTATAATATCGCCCTGGTGGTAGAGTAGCGTTTAATAACTTCGTCCTGTGGTTGGGGGTGGATATGGGAAGTGAGAGAGGTTTTTTGTGAAATAAAAGATAACACCTAATGCTATGCAAGTCGTTTATAAATACATGAATACAATGCTCAGATTTCAATTTCGTATCTCCCTCGTCAAGGATCCATTAGACGAGGATTCAGTTCATTGGAATCACATTATCTCAGCTGGTGAAGGTGATGATGATGGGGGTGGAAAAGTTTTATTCAATTCTGCTGGTTGTGGTTGATATGTCGTAATGCACAATATAGCGTGATGGTCGGTTCACTCTTGCTGTGCCAAGTTAGCAGCACCAGAACCTGCTATGTTACAATTTAGGTAATCTCTATGATTTAATTTCATTTTCTACGGCTACCATTACCACACATTGAAATGGCGGCATGTTACCCCAGATTCTGTAATGTTTGTTTAGTAGTAGGCATTGTTTGTTGCAAGTTGCAAAGATGATGAATGTGTGCCGCTATTCTGTGCTGTCAATAAACCTGCACATTTTTGTCCTGGCTCAGCCTATTTAGTTTAGAGAAAACAGGGTCTCTGGTTACGGTTGAATGGAAATGTGTTATATGATATGCTATAACTATGTTGTATGTGATAAGAAACTGGTGGTTTGTGTGGGTTGTTGTACATTATTGGCTGTGTGCAATATCTGGAAAAAGAAAGTGGGAGTTTGGCCTGGAGTAAGCAGTAGAAGTCAAGTCAGCTTCTCTCTGGTCGTATGCGGGTCATGTCGTCCGCATGAATGACGGGAAGGAATATAAAATGACCTCAGGACAAGGCCCGGATCGAGTGATGTTTTATTAAACTCTCACTTTACATTCTTTACTCCGTGAAGTCGTGAACAGGAAAGCTTTGACAAGAGCCAGAGAGGAAAATGAATATTGACTTAAGATTAACTTTCTGTTTTTCATGAACAGAGACGGAGACCAGATACTCTGACTGGTTAAAGTGAAACATGGGTTATCCGTACGGTTAGCAAATCCACTGAGACCCTGTATGGGTTGTAACCTTATTTCTCAGTTACATTCGATCAGCTTTTATTTGAACAGCTCACGATGACATTTTCAATCCCTTACCTTAACATTTACCTTCTGGCAAGCTCTGGAGTGATCCATGATCTTGACGGGTTAGATTAGACAAAGTTGTAAAAAAAATTAAATTGGCTCTAGCCTATATTGTGTACACGTTTTGATGCAGTGATATGGTCAGCAGTGATATCTGCAGTGATATGCGATATCCAATTTTGTGGCTACTTTTTAATAACTGACGAAAGAATGTGCGGAACATACTGCGTTCTGTGTTATTTTCTTGCACGTTTTGAATGAAAACAGAGTACAGAGTCCATGAGAAAAAGTGAAATCAGGTATCTGGTATACTGCTTAGTTTTGAGGTACAAGCATTTGCCCGATCCATGCTGCTCTAATTGGGCACGACTCTACTCAACTTTCTCCACTTCGAGTTTCTCTGAAATGAGTATGACACGAGGAGGTTGGGACTTTCTCTGCTCATATTCCTCTCCGTGTCGTTGGGACTCATCTGCGTTGAAAGTAGATGGATTGGCTGGAAGTCCTTGGATAATGTCAGCGAATATGCAAATTCTTGTCTCTGGATTGAATATTTAAGCAGTCTCTCGTCCTCTCATCTCATCAGATCTCTCAGATATTAAGCTCACGATATGTGAAAAGGAGTGTGGCTAAGGCTCAGCTACAAAAATAGCTCCAGTTCCAGAGTAACATATCAACTATCAACCAGTCCCACTCCCTGAACCCCTCCCAAAGCCATATGTCGCCATAATTCAGGTTTCCTCTCCCTTCGCTGCAGTCCAATTCCACTTTACCCGACCACTTCTACTTAAATTTTTATGTTATTTAGAATCATCTCACCGAAATGTGTGACAGCTCTGGATTTTGACTACGTCTTCCCATTCGTTCTATCCTTTAACACAGTCACCGAAACTGAGAATTGGTAGTTAACCAGGAATTAACTGGGTGATCATGCATTCTACACCGATGGAATCTGCATCTGCAAAGCCTCTTCACTTCACAACTCAGAAGCTTAAAGATCTCATGAGCCTAATTCCAATTAGGTTCTTAGGTGTTTTGTGTTAATCAGCGACTAATTTGGAGCTGACGGCTGACAGGAGTTTCTTGGCAATTGATACTATGATTTGTGAGCTGGTAATCCGACTCTTCAGAGGGTTGAGAAGTACGAATTTGTTACAGAAGTAGAGCTGCTCCATGTAATTACCGGCTGATGTCTGGAACTTACTCAGGCTGATATGTTTAGTTCGTGTTTGAGGCAGAGCTAAGGTTGAGAGAAAGTCGGAGTTTGGAGACATTGTGTCTCCGGAGGAAGAGAAAAGTTTGTTGATGAAGAAGTCAGTGGTTTTGGATGTGGAGGTGATTATGGGGGAGGTGCTTCTGGAGATTGACGTGATGATGCTGTTCCGTGTCGGTGTTGATTGGGAGCTGGGGACTCCACCTCATTTCCTCTCCTAATTGCCCACCTTAATTACTTCCAATTAAATGAGCCGAGCGGGCAAGTACAAGACCTTAACTGCCTTACTCCTGTCACCAAATGAGAAATTTCGGGATCCGCTCCTCAAGTGAATGAGTCGTTAGTGGTTAATTATTAGTCAGCCGCTCTCTTCCCACCCTTGGCCTGTCAGAGCGGGGGCTGGGCTAGAGCATCTGACATCCGTTTACCCATTTCCTGAATATAATGACTTGAGTCTCGCTCTCTCTTTCCGACGAACATTTTCACTTTTGTCGAGAGAGAAGTGCAGGACTGTCCTGGTCGTCTTTCCGCCGTCCTCTGTCCTCCGCTTCGCGTCTTTTTATTCTCCTGTTCTCTTGCAATATTTATTCTGTTGTGTATATTTTCTCCGGCTCGACTCCCTCGTATGTCGTGGGGGTGGTTGGGCACATAGGGAGTGATATGAGTTGGGATTAGTCGCCAGGGATTTATTCGCTCTAGTTGCTCATCAGAATGAGCGTGTGGCAGCTTTACAACGTGGTCCCATGCCATTTTCATTTTGTGAAAATTTAACAGTTTTCATACATACGTACATGTAGCGGGGCGAAATGTCTCCGAGCCAGTTTCACAGCCTCTGCTCCGGCCTCCGCATCACACAAAACGGGTTTAACCTTAAAACCAAGGCTTCAGTCAAGTGAGCAGAAGAGAGTATGAGCCTCTCAGCCTTTCTCCGTCTTTTTGTTTTATCAGGTTCGAGCCATTACCCCAGCCGAACCATATGGTTTTACGAATCTTTCGCTTTCTCCGCCGCCACTCTTCTCTGCTGCGTTTTCTCGCAAAGCAGCCTCAACCCATAAACATCCTCCCATGCATGGAATTCCTCTAATATTATGACCAAAATGTTCTCGCCTCTTTTCGTCGCTCCTCAGCAGCCCCCCATCCACTCAAATGCACATGAAGTTTTATTACACATCGTAAGTTTTAGTTTATTCTCTTATTAACTCCGTTTCGTGCGGCGGGAGGCAGGCTGAGAGGCACATTGAGAACTTGCATATAATGATCTCGCATTATTAGCACCGTTAGGCCCTTCCTATCATTCTTATTCCTTCCACCGCCTCCTCAATCCCATCTGCCCTCCAATCTGGCTTTAATCCGACTCTCTTCACGTCATGCTTCGAGCCGACGGTCAGTCGGAGCCAGAGCTAAGCCTTGCTACTCTCTGTCCGGCTGGAGCCACGGCCTGACGTGTGTAATGAAGACCTATGCCCTTTCCGTGAGGTCGGATAAACATGACAAGTTGAGTAAACAAGAACGGACTGGACGAGAGCATCGAGCATCCCAATAGTCCGAATCTAAAGGCTATGTATCCGTCTCCTCCTCTCTATGCATATTTTTGTGGAGAGGAAGGAAGGAAATCATTGTAGACATTTAAGAATGAATTATTGCGAGTCTCTGTAAGTCATCGTTTATAGAGGACAAAGGAGTGTGGGAAGTGGGGAAGGAAGGGCGTGAAAGATTTATGTAGCCTCTGCGTCTTTTCTCTCACAAATACTTTCTCAGTGCTCTGATTCCGAAAATCCTGTATATTTCATTCAAAGGAATGACTAATGGATCAAGGTGAGGTTCCAATTTTCCTAGCATTGTAACTGTAATCTTCCTCATTCCTCCAAAGCAGACTTAAAACATTTTTTCGGAGACTATTGAGCTGAGATTCAGTTGGCAAGTCAGAGCCGAGTTTGAGTTTCGCTCGCTGGCCGTTTACACTTTGTAATGTGTGCGTCTGTCTCGGGTGCTTATGGATTAGTGGGACGACTCGCGAGGCAGTATGGGTTCTTGTAGAAGCCAAAGAGCTTTGCTCGAGAAGGAAATGGAAATGTTGACTTGTCTACACTAGATGGAATGGGCAGGGAAGTGTTTGTGAAGAAAGTTGCAGAATTGTTTCAAGGAATGCGGAAGTCTCGGAGTACTTGCTCAAGTGGACGCTGGAGAGAAAGGTGAGAATGCGTTCGGTGACGGGAGGAGAAAGTGCGGAGGCTGAGCGGAGTAGTTGTGATACAGACTTAAGTGAAAGTTTCTATCAGAGGTTTAAGCTCCGCTTTCACACGCACCAGCCTGACGAGATGAAGAGTGTAATACTAGCATCAGCTCGATAAAAGGTCGAGGATCAAATCACATGGTTGAAGTGCTAATACTCCACGAGCTGCCGAATCCGTAAAAGAACTTCTATCGAGCGACTGAGGGGTATAAAGTGTCAATGACGAGAGACTCGANAAAGAACTTCTATCGAGCGACTGAGGGGTATAAAGTGTCAATGACGAGAGACTCGAATTTGGAATGCAGATAGAGTTTTGTAGCATCGTAATGCGGATGCAAAGGTAGGGAAAAGACTAAAAGAGAAGCCCTGGAAATTCCTTCGGTCGTGTTGGATTACGGGGGGTAGTGCAGTGTAGCCATAGGTTTCTCGCTGGTATTTGGGGAGAAAGTCTGCCCAGCAGATACGCCTCTCATACAGATGAGAGGGATAATATGATAATAATTATTATGCAAATGGAGTTGAACAACAAGCTTGTCTGCATACCAATTTCAGCAGCTCGAACGTCGCATTTCATTTCAAGGACTTTCCAGTCGATACCTTTTATAAGAGAAGATATGGAGACTTAAGGCCTTATTTTAATGTGGTAGGAATTTGGGACTTCAGGTAAACCGGCATAAATGTTTATATTCTCTGGAATTGGGGAGTTAATGAGTGAATTGAGTAGTGGAGCGTGTAAGCAGCTAGTTGTTCCAGGGAGGGATAGCAAGCAGTAATAATAACGCGAATTCAGAATGTGGTGATTATCCCCTTCTCAGGGCCTTCATGGATGAAGAAAGAGTGGGTTTACTTGTGAGCCTCCGGGATTATTATTGTCTAGAATCTGGTTTCAATAAGGGCAGCTCCAAATCTGCCTGCTTACTGCAATAGTGTTCAGATAGAAATCTGATTTCCTTTCTCCTTCCGCTTACCATTTTCCAGATTTGCTCCAGGCGGATGAAACATTTGGAGCAAAGGGCTAAGCTAAAGGCTAGATTCTCATTCCAAAAGGTTCATCCCTCAAGGTTCCCATTTCTGGTTCTCATATGCAGTCCCTGTGCAGTATTGAATATTTTAAGATAATTTGTATGCGAGTAATGAATGCGGGTGGGAAGGCGGAGGTAGAACGAGAGACCGGGAGAAAGCGGAGACACGGTCCCTGGGCATACCAGGCAGTACCGACTTCATTCGTCTTTTGTGTCCGTGGCGTATGTACAGGAAGGACTGTATCATAGTTGCTGCTGGTACTGGTTAGAGTCAAGCTCAGAGGTAGATAGGGCAAAGCATGGCATTTTAGTATTGATTGTTCTGGCCGGTGGGCCTTTCGACGTTCAGGATTACGCGGAATGAATCTAAATTGGGATCTCGGCCAATTTCCTCTTCTGGTACGCTTCGCTCCTTTTTTTCCTTGTGGGGAGTGAGGGGGTGAATGAGAAGGTTATAAAACAATAATGTGGTGGGGAGGAGACAGGGAGATTCTCGGCGTGAAATAAGTTTTGGGCTGGAAGTAGCCATAATGTCAACTCATGAGCTTATAAACTGAGTAATGAACTCTTAGATGACCTCAGATCGTCATTATAAATGAGTTTGCCACATGATTAGAAACAAGATGGCCCTCACACTTCTTGCCTTGTCTCACACGAGCAGAATACCAAGTTGAAAAAGGCTATTTGGCCTTCACCAGCGTCGAGTGTCGGTCGAGTCCTAACTTTGTGCCATCCAAGCTTGGACTTCTGCAGGAAAGTGCAACAAGAGAAAGTAAGCCTTTGGCAAAGGCCAAGCAGAAAGTACTTGGGATGGGCTCTACGGTCCTAAAGATGGACGTTTAGTGTTTTGCAACATTATTTTGTGATAGGATTGGATGGCAGAGGAGCAGATCCGACGTAGACTCGAGCTGAATTTCGTTCCTACCTTTCTTTTACGGCTTTCTCTAATACTTGAGTAAGTACAGGAAGGATGTGAATAAGTAAACTAGCTGGAACGAGAGATTCCGGGCAAGTCGTTAAAATTACGTTTTCATCTTACGTCGACAATGTACTAGCAACTGGAGTGGAGTGAAGTAATCAGCACTCCCTCCCGTCGTCTACGCAAAATCACTGTCGATTAAATCAAATACTTTAAAGTGCAACTTGAAGTTGGACGAGTGCTTCTCTTTGCCCATTAAAAAATTCTGCTTCTGAAAACATGAAATCCAGAGTTCGGGGTCCTTGAATTCGGGGTTTTACTTCTGCCAGAAATCGTAATAGCCTGCGTTGGCCCTCATTTCATGGCTGGCCGATGGAGTTAATGATTAATGAGGATGACAGTCCAATTATTTTGGAGCAAACCTTATACGAGTGTTTAGGCGGTAATGAAGCGCTGAGAAGCTCAGAACAGAAGCAGCCGTTCTCAGATGCAGTCAGAGTCAGACTGTAGCAAGTGCCGGGATCAGGAGTCTTTTCCGAGTGTTTAATGGGGATATTGAGCCAGATGCTGTTGTGTTGAAATCCTCAGAAGTTGTTTACGGATCTTTTAACTCAAGACAAAAGTTATGTATGGAGCTGGGAGTGAAGACAGGAGAGCGGACGAGCTAAGAGATTGAAAAGGTGAAGAGGGAAAAGACCTTACCTTTCGCTTTGAGGATTGTTTTACTCAAGTCAGTTGTTCTAGGGAGGGATAAGTGTAAAACTTCCTTCACTCGACCTCTCTATTTGTCTCATCAGATCAGAGGCTTTTCTCTTACCTTTTTTTTTGAAATTGAGACTAAAAAGCATGCGTTGCGTACTTTAGAGATTTACAATACTGAAGGCTGAAACAGAGGCAGGTTGGCAATAGAGGTTACCTTGGGAAAAGGAGTAAAGGTGTTCGGCTCGAGCTTGGAAAGAGCATTCTGAAAAGGATGCCGCTGGTGCTCCAGCCACTACAGCCGAATTTTCGTCTTGGTAGAGAAATAAATTGGTAGATGTATGAGGGTATATAACTGAGCTGGGCTAAGGGCATGGGAACCCAGAAAGTGTCAGGCATTCCAGAAGGAAAGTCTATGGTGGAGCTATATTACTGAAGTGCACAAGGTGGTGCATTGTGGTGAGCCAAAAATGTTTATGACTCGAGACACCAGACACCCATCCCGTCAACCAACACTGTAAAAGGAACAGTGAACAAATTTACTTTCACCACCTTCCCCAATCTGCGCTTCAAGTTTTTCTTTAGTGAAAGTTCTGAGCTCCCTTCTTCCAACCTCTATTGTGTGGACTTACATGGACAAACTCTTGTCTTGAGTGATTCTTGTGATTGGTTTACTTGAGCTAAATGCTTGTTCAAGGATACAGCTAAATGGAAGGCATATCTTTTGAAACTGCTGTCTCCTCCCGCACGGTCTTAAGTGGCACGATTCGAATCATGTGTGCAGTAGTGGACCGGGAATTAAAGCGATGCAGTTCTGTCTCAAAA
>VNWX01000091.1:0-34100 GCA_009869905.1 Ceratophysella communis
TATTCAATAAAAAACAGTGATTTAAATCGCGATTTAAATCAGTGATTTAAATCAATTGATTTAAATCACCCGAACCCTGGACCTCACACTCACACAAGAAACTGAAAACCACGAAATAGCGAGCAAATTGAGGAAAGCCTTGTACATCTATGGATACACCTGCAGCTTGTTTACTTGGCTGAAACTTCAGCTTTACAAGAGTTGTTTACGCTTCCGGATTCTGGCAATGGGTACAAGCTCTCAAGTAATATTTTTAGTCGCATGAAAAAAGAAACCTTCAAAGCACACTAAACGGAAATAAGAAGTTAAGGCTTGACTTACCGTTGGTCCGCTCGCCCATGGGCGAAGTGAGGTTGTTGGGCCTCATTCCGTCGAAGCTGTCTCCGATTTCGAGGACCTCGAGGTCATCCTGCAGGTCAGTCAAGTAGGATGCGGCGTCGCGAGGCTCCTCAGCCTTCCGTCCCTTGTCCGCCTGTCCAGCCACCCCGTCCTTCTTCTTGTCCGACACAGGGGACTTGACGGTAACTGTGATGAAAGAATCCACCTCTAAATCCCTCATCTCTTGCTCTCATCTCACTTTTCTCCTAATACGACTGACCCGGCTGCTAGTCCGAGCATTATTTATGTCCCACATATCCGAGCCCTGCCTCCCGTCCGCACGTACGGCTCAGCTCGAAAAGAGAAAGCATACTTTCTTACTTGGAGCCGCTTTCTCTTTTCCGCCTGATTTTTGTTCCTCCGTTTACACTCCGCTCGGTCAATAGAGGAAATGTAAATAGAAGCGTCTGCCAGCGAACACACCCACTACCACGACGGCTTCTTCAACCAGACCCACTTGTTACGAGGCGCAGAGCTCGCAGAAGAAATAAATGTATCCACTCATTACTTATTCTCGAGTTGTTTTGTTTAATTTTCCTATCTTTTCCTTTCAGTATTAGCGAGCCGCCCTTGCTTCCTGCCTTCCACTTCAAAAGAACTCTCACAAGAACAAGTTCGAGTGAACTTTCTTAATTGAGATCTCCGCTTTCGGCAGCAGCAGAGCCCTTGTTGGGCTGGCTCACAGAAAGAAACTCTGCTCCTGGATTTACTCAAATATCGGGACGAATATGGAATACGGACTAAAGCTCCGTTGCTGTGCGACGCTCGACAAGGAATGATTAATGGCGTTGACAACGTGGATTGCGACTAACCCCTCTCCACTCTAAGCTCCGCTACAAATCCTTGAGCCGCTACAATAACCGTAATCGAAGACTTACTCTTAGTTGCTTTCAATCCCTCTAATCTCATTCCAAGACGTACAAATAATAATAATAGTCGAGTGGATTTCAGATTCAAGTCAACAGGAAATGTCGCTCCGATCTGCTTCAACGAGATTCGGCTTCTTACAGAAAAGGGGTTGTTTGTCCTTGTGATCACGACACAGTAATTTGGTACAATAAACATGGGTTTGATAGCGGAGCAGGATTTTACGACAACTCATCTTCAGTATGATTTCAAGTATAATTTTGAAGCGTTAAGGTAATCTGAGAAGCGACATTACACACATAAAGAAAATTGAAGCATCGAGCCCTCGATCCCGAATTTTCACGATTTTCTAAAAAACTTGGCGTGACGGACCATATTGTTATCTTTCTACAGTTTCCAGGTACGTAGGAGCGTGTATGAATATTTTATAAAAAAAATTTGTTTCATGAGAGAAGTGACGTTACCTGACGAGTCGTTATTTTGTTGAGAGTTGAAGCGGCTTGCTGGACGACGTTTGCTCGCGGCACTGCCGACTGCTGACGTGTTATTATTTCCAGACCGAGGTACAACTTCACGGGCGTCCGAAATATGAAGCATTCCGGACTGGATTCGTTTCTGTTTCTGACGACTCTCAATCAATTGTTTCTGCATACAAAAGAAACGGAAAAAACCTATCATATCACATATAAATATAACCCATTGTTCTCTACAGTGGAAAATGTCAAATATGACCCATCTACTCAGGCTATCCGGTTCATTTCAATTACTAGGCTAACACAGCCACGTGGTTTACTGCATGCAAGTAATGATTTCTGAAAAGCCAACGACCTCTTCAAATGCATGACAAATGTCAGATAAGCAGAGTTCCCAATTACTCTTTCTTATTTTAATTTGCTGAACTGGAGTTAAAGCATGAGCCGTCAATACTCAACAAATAGCACGTATGCAAATTTAAGAAATTGACGTTCAGCCCACTTTCTTCGTAACAAAATGAGTTCACCCTGCCCTGCTTGAATAGACTTCAACGAGCATCATGCCAAATGAACTGAGACGGGGGTTATCATATCAGACCTCTCTATATATAGACCTAGACCAGACTCAAGTGAGAAAGGAATGACGTTTAATTTCATCGATCTCAAAAACTTGTACTTAATATCCCAAGTTTGTTTAGAAGTTTGCTAAATAAGTAGGATTCCTGGTTCTTGATATTTTCTTATAATGTTTCAGTAATCCCTAAAGCCCATCAAGACTCACTCAAGCTGAAGAGTCCTCGGGAGCATTAGAGACACTACAATTTTATAACAGAAATAACTTTTTCACTAATTCTGCTTGTTTGAGCATAGGGAAAGTCTTGAAAGACGCGATTATTCTATAATTGGCACAATGCAGTTTATTATTAGACTGCACAATGGGACACCTGTCCGAAATCTGAGTGACGCTAAACATCACAATTGTCCCGACAGGGGCAGCATGTGACCGTTCATTAATGCCCTAGTATTTAGTATTTATTGAAAAGCAAAGCAGAAAGTCAATGTAATTATTAAACAGAGCACAACTTTCACTAAGCTTTTGTTTTCGGTCCAGAATTAAGCATAAAAAGCTTGGTTTATTCCCAAAGCTCAACTGGAATTTAATAACTAGCATCTGGGCTCATACTCTAAGCTCCAGCATTTCAGATTGATCTTTCATGTTTATCCGTTATTAGCCAGCCCTGTCTGACGAAGAAATTAAATTTGCTCTTTCGCTTTTTAAAGTGCCTAGCCCAAGTCCCAAATCAATTTGCACAGCGTCCCTGCTGACAGCCATTTCACAATCGACCTGAATCCGCTCATATGCTTTTCGTATAAGATGAGGTAGGCAGATTCGTTCCAATTTCTGCTCGAGAAGCAGATTAGGAGGAGCTCGGGGATACTTTCAAAAATAATTACGGCTTATCCTGAACAAGCCTGGATAGTAAGGAATTAAGCTAACTGTTGTGTCTTGTTCACATATATGCCTCATTTCACTTTTGTCTAATCCAGAGAGAGCAAAGTCCAGAGCCCTCTGCTCCCTTCGAATCTTAGGCTATTATTGACAATCAGATTAAATAATAAGAACACGAACTTTGACCTATCAAGCTAATCGTTTGAACTTTGAGCGCAATCCAACTTATGAGTTGAACCTCAACTTCATTGCTCCATTGTGAGCTCAAAATGTTAATCAAGTTAAGAACAAATACTGAACTGACCTAACTAAAAACAAAATGACTAATCCTACTCATTTTCATAAACGGAGAATCATATAGACCTTGACGTGATAAGCGTGTAGCATATAACTTCAATTCTTACGTCCTGGGTTGTTCAAAATTGACTGGATGCAGAATTGTCAGCCATTCCAGATCACAAAGTTTCTTCCGTCTGACGTATATTTCCGAATCAGCCGTATTTCGTAGAATTATCACATGCAATAAGGTAATATACAAAAATACCTTATTGGTCCTATTAATAACAGATGCAAAAATAGAAGCACCTGCAGTGGTGGTGCTACCATTGTGCTCGTATGAATCTATAATTTTAGCTTCGAAACAATATAACCACTGCGATATTAATAGGACAATACTGCATGTTTATTTCAATCGACTCGATAGCTTAAATGAAGGGTTGTTGTATTTAAAATTTTGAAGGAATTCGTCTACCCCAAAAAAGGAAGGGATGAAACAATGTGAACCTTTGTACATTTGAACCTTTTGCACATCAAGAAAACGTTTGACTCGGTCTCTGTATATCTACATTCTTCAAAATCTGTCTTGTCTTGAAAGGTAGCATTAGGGTCAGCGGCAGAAAAGGCTAGGGCCAAGATAGGACCCTGAACTGCAGTCCTATTCCTACATCCCTCTCCTATTCTTTTGAGTTCGAAGGGCCCTTCTCAGTTTTACTTGAGTCAGATCAAAGGACAGCTCAAGATCAGCTATTGAAACATTTATAATTTAAACATACAAGCACAAGCACGAATTCAATCACGATATTAGCACGAATTCTCTTCTTCGCTTATTGAAGATGAGTTTCAATTTCAATCCATGTTGCGGTTTGAATGTTGAAGTTCAAAAAGCTTTAAAAATCACTGCAAGCTTACAACTGGTAAGTAACATCAACTTTGTAAATGTAACCCAAACTTCATGAGGGCAATGAATACTAATACTGCCCTATTCTGAATTCTTAACAGGCAAAGGGAGTATTTTCGTTGCTGTTGACAAGTATACTGATTCTTAAGCATCCAAGATTCGGAATAAGCGGATCAGCGGTGATGGACCACGAAATCGGTAACTTGAACTTTCCACTATGACATATTATACATATAATATTGTCCACTTGATTTATCCGCAAATCTTTTATTCGGCAGATCCCGCTTCAAACTATTTCTATGAAGGAGTCGTTCCGATTCTACTGTTTTCAATTTACGGGATTGGCTTTGGTCTAGTTCTGCTGGTCGGAGCTTCACAGGTAGGTTACCTACTGGCGTCACAAATATTGTTCCTCTAGGAACTCCCAAAATGTTTGTTAATATACGAATTCACGTGTTGTTTAATTTCACAGAGAAATCACGGCAAATGTCGAATCTGGCTGATTGCGACCGTTCTGGAGACTTTGATTTATCTCATTGTTGTTGTTGTCATTTTCATTCAACTTTGTAACGGGGAGAGTACATTTGAGAATATACCTGGCTACTTGATCCAAATCGGCATCAACGCATATATGATGGTGGTGGTGTTTGCCTTTCTGGACGAACTCACCTCCGACCCGACTGCTGCTGGATACAACGTTTGAATCAGTTTCAACGACTGTCCGTCCGTAACAGTAGGTATAGCATTCTTCCAAAGTTAGCATAAAAATATTTAATTTTTTGTACTGTTTTAAACAGCGAAGCCTTCGGCTTGATTTTGTACTGTATTTACTAATAAGGTGCATTAAATGTGACAGCTTCTAATAGCATTTTCATAGATTGACCTATATTTGTAACTAATTTGTCAATATACCTAGACCACCTTGCAGCTATCCTTGAAATGAATACAATAAAAGAACCCTGTCACGTCATTCAGTTAGAATTTGACAATGAACTCTGAATCCGAATCGATATGACGTGGATTCTTTTCAGCCTCAGACTTGGAACCTCGATCGGATTATGGCATTGTACAACAAATATCCTGGAGGTTCTGGGAGAACTCAGGAATTACTTATGCCTGATTTCCCATGCCTTTTCTTACATTGTATGTATGTACATAGGCAAAGCGTGGAAAATTCTAAACAAATTCCACTCTTCGTTTCAATCAATATCAATACTATAGCAAGCATGTGGATTTCCTTGAGTCCGCGGCGCCTACAATCAGTCACAATTTTTGTGACTGTGACTATAGAATGCAAATATAAACTTAGCCATTGTTTGTCGCAAATGGCACAAATAAGATTTGCATTTTCATGCATGCCATGCCAAATGCCAAACTCAACACTTCTCTGCTAAAGCCTTAATCCATCATAATCATAACTCATATGGCATTGTGTGCCTGTCAGCATTGTAGATGCAGAAGTAAGAGCTTTAAAGCCATCAGTAAAATTTGGGGAGCAAACGTATGCGTTTTCGGGTCAATAAATGCAATTACCTAGTTACTACGAATAAATTGAAATTACCTGCTGATCCAGCTTGAGTTTCCTTGCAATTGGAACAGGAACTGAGGCCACCAGCTCATCTCCGGCTCCACCGCTCATCCTTTTCATTTTGTAAAAAAAATATATTTCAAATAGTAAATGTCAAAGGTATCTTTGAGAACTGCTCAGCTACTGTAAAGAAGCGTAGGAAGCCAAAGACGAGTCACAAGCACAGAGCATTATAGTGAATTAAACTTCAGTAAAACCACAAACAATATTCACAACATGAAATTCCACAGGCACCACGGTCTAGTCAGAATTGATCGTTTTTTTTTGCTGAGACACTAGCGCAACGACAATTCCTTCACTCTGCTATTATTTCATTGGATTGGAAATTGGAACTACATAGAAATCGTGGTCACAAGTCCCAGAGTGCACAGACTCTTTGATTGTTACACATTTCTGTTCAAATCTTATTATGCTAACTACTGAGGCCAAATTGGCAAATGACAACAAAAGAGCACTTTGTAGGTAACACTGTGACTAATTTGAAATGGAAAGTTGCGTCTTTACCTCTTTTGTCTCTTTTTTCACTAAAAGGTAGAACAATGAAAGCGACTAGCAGTGGCACTTGTGCAGAAACGCCTTGTGTCCACTGTCAAGAAATTTAAGTGAGCCCTGCCCAAGCCAAGTCTTGGCTTGACCAGCAACCAAACAGTATTGTTAGTTGTTAGGCAATTCTCCGTTGGGACAATGGAATGGACCCAGGTGTGCGAACTCAAGGAATAAGCATTAATCTGACAGGAAGGGAGATTTGGGGGAATAGAGACGGCGTCTCTGAGCACAGAAAAATCACGTCAGAAAATAGGAATTATGAGGAGTGAAGAGTAGATCAGGGTCATGACAATAAGACGAAGAAGAAGAGCAAAAAATAAAAATAAAGGCGAAAATTCTACGTGCCGCTACTTGGATGTTTGGTGCTTGTTAGCTCAGAAAAGCTGAACATGGCCGAATTCCACGAACCAAACCACACACAAATGCTAATCTCTTTTAAAAGGAAACAGCATCATCAGTTTCACTTAAAAATAACAAAAGCCTAGATTTCAGTAGTGATCGAGATAATAAGGTTCAGCTTGGAACGTTGGAACACGGAATGCATTGAGTGTGTACGATTAATTTGGAAAACAAGTACTTTGGCAGGGAATTAGATGGGGTTCAATAAACAAGAGCAGATGGGGATTACTTGAGTCTTGAGCCGTCTTATTTTAACTACGCCATGCCGGCTCGTCTTCACTTCAACTAGTGCTATCAAAAGTCCATTGAAAAAGTATTACGTGTGGAGGACTTGAGTAATATCTATATTAGGCACTCACGAACTTAAATGTGCAGAAAATGGTGTAAAAAAAAATAAACTAACAGGATTCAGGCGGAAATTAAAGAGGAAGCGAGGAGAAATAGTGTGCCAGAGAGCCAGAAACCGTGAAAATTTGTGTTTATAAGAGTGAATCAGATTTCCTTATATTTTGATAGCTAAATACTTGAAGTACGTTGATATAGTTTAGGTAGGTACCTCTGGTCGTTTACTATTCAGTTCTGTATCAGGCGCTGTGCTTTTTAAAGCTCAAACTGAAACATGTGCTAGATTGATATTAAAATTACAGGTTCTGCTGATGCCACGGATATTTTTGTGCTCGGTAATAATTAGTTTATATTAATTGGATGGCGAGGAGCATAGGTCACACGACAATTCGGCACGTCACAATATACAGACCTTCATAATACAGTCGTCGTAAGCGAAAATTTTCATATTCTCGCTACTCCGAATTGTCGCAAAATGGTGTGAGTAGAACACATGAAAACAAAATTTATTAACTAACCCTGTCGTTGTATTGTAGGCCCAGTCCATGTTAATCAAGGATTACGGTTCACGCGTTCCTTCAAAAGCAGAAAACTTGTTAAAAATAATCAATACTTCAAAAAGTCGAGCTGGAACGAAGAGTCCTCTAATTAAAACATGAAGCAATTATGATTTGACTTCACTTTGCTCCACTGAAAAATGAGCCTGGCTCCCTAGTGTCTCGTTCACGCTTCGTGAGCTGCACCAAATATTTTCGCACATTATACTTGGTTACGAGCTTCGACCTAGAAGGATCTTCTCTAATCCCGTAATAATTATATCATGACGCTATAAAAACAACTGGCTATCTAGCAGGGAGGAAGCACTAGGTAACTTTGTAAAACACTGCATGGCCCATTGTATTTAAGAAGCGTAACAATGAGAATTCTGAGCATTTTCACTTGCACGAAGATCATTGATGGACCCAGTCAATGTGCCTGAGACGACAGTACTTATTATATAAAGCCATCAAGAATAACAGATAAACAATTGAAAATTATCTTTAAGATCCGACACGTTGCTGGAAAGGAGGTTAGAGGGAATACCTCAACCCTGACACTGCAATTTCAAACCCAGGGCCTCAGCTTTTAATTCTTTCTGCACTATTTAAGGCTCACTCACTCAAGATTCACGTTTTCAAGAAAATGAAGTTCTTTGAAACACTCCCGACCGTTCTAATTACTGGGTCTTGAGCTCATTCTCTCCTTCAGTTTAATACGAATGGCCTACGTTACGTGTACGTGCACTTTTCATTGCGGCATTGCAAATAAATTTTTTCCCAGATGTATAGCCACAAGCAATAGTTTACCTGGTATTAAATTATGCTATAGCCTGAATCCGAATTTATCACAATTAATAGCCTAAACACAAGCTTAAAAAATACAACTAATGCGCAAACTCGAAATTTAAAATCCGAATGACGTAAACTATATGGCTCTGGACTCTGGCGCGGATCAACTACAATAGATTGTTTATGAAAATGGCGACTTACTTCGTTGATGCAGTAAAATATCTCTTAAAAGGTTTTAGTTGAAAACAGGGCTCAAGGCTCCAGTATAGCGGAAATTGCTTGAATTTTAGGCACAGTGCTAGTCAATTTTAAAACGGCTAGCTGAGAACTGACGCAAGTCGTTGACTTGACGTGATGAGTTGACAAAGTAATTACGCGAATCTAAAATCGACCCCAGAGAGCGTTTTAAGATAGTTAGCGTGTAGTTATCAAAAGGCTCGTGTGTCCCCTTGTGGCTGCTTTCTATTGGAGAATTCGTGGAAAGTCGGAAGAAATCATGGGAGAACTGTGGGGTTATTAGAACTTAGAACCCTCCTAGTCGCACCTAGTACATTCTGGCCTTTCCTGGCGACTACCCCCCGCTTTCAATAGAAGCTTTCCAAAGCCCTACTCCTGTCATTCTTGTTTTGAAATCGTGTAACCTAGGTAACTAGTTGTACTGGCATTGGCACCCGCCCTCCTCGGGTCTTTCAACCTTATCCAAACAAAGTGTGGGCTTCAACGCAGAAATACCTAATGCGAAATCGCAATCAGGTTATGGAAACTTTGACAGGGGGCTTCATGGCTGTCAAGAAGGAGAATTTATTCAAAGAGGAGATATACAAATGCTCACCGAAGAAAGTCCTGCAAACAGCTTGTCCGAAGCTAGCCTTAATGAGGACCGACAACTATTGACTTCATCGGAACTTGGAACGACTCAACTAATATGCGGAATCCCCTGTCCACTTCAAAACTTTATTAATATAAATGCCTAACAAGCACCCCTAGCTAAAGGTTTTCGGCATCGTTTCCAACTAAAATTGCCAAGCGCTACTACGTACCAATTACTACCTTTGTTTGGTTTGGGAAAACTTTAGAATCGATCATAGACGTTTAGCGTTTAATTAAAAAAGTAATTAATATTTATTGATTAATTTGAAGTGACTTCTACTGGCTACTAAACTCTCGTATTATAAAACGCAAAAAATTACCTTATGAGCTTATTGAAGGCCAATTTTATTGGATGTTCTTACTTACGGATAAACCCTGAAACTACAATTTTTAAAGACCCTATATTTAAATCCAGATTCCCCGCTCCAACTACGATAAATGCCTCATTTTGATTAACCAAGCAAGCTAAATAAGCCGCTGCAGCCAGCAGTTAGAAGATCCACAGCAACAGCACAAGATGACTGATGCACAGTAAGGATGAGTAATAAACTAATGAAATGATTTAGCATCCAGAGAAAGTCACAGAAGAAGTCATTAAATACATTAGCAAACAACTCCGTGTATATTTTATTCGATCATTTTGTCGTTTAGATTTTTTATAAAATACAAATACAATAGTTGCTGTTGGGCCCATTTGACCTCGATCCTCTGCACACACCCCGGTAAGTGGATTGTCTCTATTGTTTTAAGTCGTGTTAAGAACGCTACAGATCGATTCAACTGGAGTTAAAAATTTCAAAGTTTAGCGAAGCATGGCGAATAAACATAGTTAGTCCTTTAACTAATAGCTATTGATCATCTTAATGAATGGAAACGCAGCTAAGAAAGGTCGGACTCAGACGTTCTAATATTGGTAAAGAGCTCTGTCTTCTCCTCAATCAGGTGGCAAAATATTAAATCAATAAAGAACTTATTAATAAGCATGTCGATCGAATGAAGCATAAAATGGACCTGCGATAGATAGCGGTCAGCCAGCAGCACATTAGTAGATAGACGGCGGTGGTAGTGTAGAGAAAGAACTTCTGGAAGAGAAAGTCCTAATTCCTAATGCCTACACATTCAGAATACGTATAAGGCTGATTAGTACATAATTATAATATTTCGTTTGTTATTTGGAGTTGAGCTGTCAATAAAACAAATCGCGATTATGATATAATATGCTCTGATGAGCTGAGCTAACAATTCCATTTTCCATTGTTCATTTATAAACAAAATGCATAGGAGCTCATCAAAACTAAAACAGCGTCCTCCACCGCACAGCAGCGTATTGTTCTAAAGTTTTGGATTGAGGCGGTAGCGAAGGACGGGAACAGAGGCCGAGACTGGCTTGTGGTTCTTCATTCCTTTCACCCGCACACGTTTTGAGGCGTGTAAAAAGCCCAAGCGAGACAGAGAGAGACGTGAACGAAGAGCAGCAGCAGTCGTAGTGAACGTGACGAGAATGGAGGGAGCCGTAGAAGACGAAAAGCCGCGTACCCTGTTTGTGGGCAACGTGCCCCGGACTGTGACCAAGAGGGACATCGAAACACTGTTCGGTGACTTGGGACCCTTGAAGCGCTGTTTCATTCAGTACCCACGTACAAGGTCAGTTCTTGGAACGAAAAGTGACAGAGCTCACTTGAAACACGAGTTGTCGAGCACACACACGGAGATTACTACTACTGGTGGTAAACCCAGTGGGAAATTCAAATCTCAGCCATGTGCTCATCACACCCGTGAATCAGCTAACTCTGCCTGCTCTTTTAAACTATAGATTAATTTGGCTAATTATGCTCTAACCAGCTCTGTCGATGGTATTTCTAATGATAGAATAGTTTATGAGTTACCACATGCATTTTTATGAACTATAGTGGGCGCAGTTAGCACATAACGGAATTATCACAAACTATACGCTGAAAAATCTTCAATAGACAAAATCAACTCACGATTAAAATATCATGCTCTTCACTAAAGTACTAACACTGACGTATATTTTGCCGCGTTGTCGTGGGTTTAAACTAAAATTCTAGTGTGTCTGTCTGTGTCACTTCAACTCATAGTCTTTTACATGATTTATGAAGTTTTCTGAATTTTGAATCTGAACTGAAAATAAAATTGTCTATGGCTTTTGTTTCCAGATGGTAAACACCAAGATGTTTCTACGATTGCCTACGTTACGTACGCTTTACCGGAAGATGCTACAAGCGCCGTTGAGAAATTGGCGAATCACAAAATTGGAGACAATACTCTGCAAGTTAAGTTTGCAAAGTCCAGAACAGAGCAACAACGTGATAAGCCTCAGCGACTCCGACCACCAACTTATGATGCATCACAGTTAAACAATCCAAACCCGAATCGAGAACCCCTCGCACCGAGAGAAAAAGGACCGAGACAGAAGCCCATCAACAAGAAACCTCGTCTTATCGTACGGAACCTGTCATTCCAGGTATGACTTACAAATTAAGATTGTAATTATTAAACTGATATCGGCTAGTCTTAATGATTTGCACTAAGGGACCCATGGGTTTTTACCCAAAAGGGACTTTAAGCATGTCTAAATAAAAAAAATAATGATTTGCACTTGTTTAGGTGACTGAAGAGAGGATCCGAAAGCATTTTCAAGCATGCGGAACTATAAAAGACCTTAATGTTTTGAAGAAGCCGAACGGGAAGCTTGTGGGTTGCGCTTTCATTCAGTATGAAAACGTTCATCAAGCCGCTAAGGCCATCAAGGATTTGAACATGAAACCGTTCATGGGTAGGCTTTAGATTTTATGCTTGGGAATTAGCAATTAGCTCATATAATTTACCAACTGATAACATTTCTTGTTTTTTTATAGGACGCCCTATTGCTATTGATTGGGCTTTAGCAAAAGCTAAGTTTCAACAGGCCGATGGAGTAGATGCCACCGCTGAAGATTCTGAGAATAAGCCCATTACGGTCGATGATTCGACGGAGACAGAAGTCAAAGTAAAGGAGGAGCCCATGGACCAAAGTCCTTATGATTATCTAGGCCATTCAATCACAATTAAAAATGAGGAACATGAATCAGATGAAAAGAAGCCAAGAAGTCTGAAAAGGAAACGAGGACACGATAATGACTCGTAGGTTCAAAATACTAAAATGAACCATGAATGAAACCGATTATTACTGAACGAATTTACGAAATCGGAGCATCCTGAGTTTCCTATATAGTTTCTAATTCTTAATGTGTTCCTCTCGTTTTCTTCTTACAGATCTTCTGATGAAGATGACGAGAGCGATGAAGATGATGATTCCGATGGATCAGCTAAGGAACGAAAACCCCGCACAGTGAATGAAAATGATGCAGAGGAAGGGAAAACCCTGTTTTTACGGAATCTTGAATTCGAAACTTCAGAAGATAAGCTCAAGGAATTCTTTGAGCAATTTGGTCCTGTCAATTATGCCGTTCTCTGTAAAGACCGTTTAACGGAGCATCCTAAAGGAACTGCATTCGTTAAGTTCAGAGTAAGCCATTTATATCTGTAGGCAGCCTTGGCAATTAATAATTTAAGGTTTCAGAGTACTAACTAAGAACCCTGTAACTGGCTAGAATGCAGCTGATCTCACCAAATGTATGGAAAAGTATGAAGAAGACCCTGACTTGTTCGTAATGGGGAGACGACATTTTTATGTCGCTTTAGCAATGACAAGGACCAGCTTGGGGCAAAAACTCCAGGAAGGAGTGAAGAAGGAGCCCAGTGACAAACGAAATTTGTTTTTAGTACGAGAAGGATGTAAGGCCAAAACTAACATTACTGTATTTGCTATGAATCCCTTGAGTGTTAATTTTAATTGAAAATGTACCTATCTCTCTCTCAGTTATTCGACCAGGAACTGAAGCTGCGGAGGGCATGTCTATAGCAGATGTGAATAAACGGGCCTCACTGCATCAAGTGAAGAAACAGATGTTAAAAAATTTGAAGATCTTCATTTCTGATAAGAGACTGTGTGTTCATAATCTTAGTCCAACGTATACCGACAAACAACTTCGGTCCACCTTTCTCAAACATGCCGGTGAAGGTGCCAAGATTACAGAGGTATTTTTACATTTCCAATTCAACGCAAGATTATAGATATTAACTTTTGTTTTGTTTTTGATTAACATAATAACTTGATCTTATATTTCCAGGCTAGGGTGATGCGCGATATGAATAGCATTGACCTGAAGGGAGTCCGAGCTTCCAAAGGATACGGTTTCGTCGCGTTCACAAAACACGAGCATGCATTGAAGGCACTTCGAGCCTTAAATAATAATCCTAAAATCTTCTCCCCGAACCGGGTAAGGGTATACCTACTCAACAATTGCTTACCTTGAATTGATATTGACGAACGGAGTATGTTGACATCCGGGTGTAATTATACCTCTTGCAGAGACCAATCGTTGAATTTTCTCTTGAAAATCGAGACGCCTTGAAAGCAAAAGAAAAAAGAACCGAGAAAAGCAAGGAAAAATTGAGAGCCGCTGCCGAGGACAATTCTGAGAACGTTGCTGTTAAGAAAGGAAAGAAGAAGAAAATCAAAACCGAAGCGAGTGAGGCGAAAGCAAAGAACGATCTTAGAAGGAGTCATAAGGGAAGAGAATCAGAAGCCGCTGGACTTCCGGCATATTCTGGTCTCACTGCAAAGGTTGGAATTTCCTCGTTACCCAGCCTCAAGGCCAAGGGAAAGATTTCTCGGAAAAGTTTAAAACCAGACAAGAATAAGCCGAAGAAAAATCAGCAGGAGCGACGGATGCGAGAACCTAAATCAAGACCGAAATTCACAAAGGACAAAGGAGATGACGTTGACAGATTGGTGATTCGGCATAAACAGAAGACTCAGGCTGATGTAGAGTCGAATCCAAAAAACAAACGCAGAGAGAAGTGGTATAAGTCGTGAATTTATTATTTGAGCTTAGGCTGTTGAATATTACGTTATACCTTAAAACTCTATCTATAATTTTATAATATTTGACCATTTCAAACGATAAAATAAAAACGCGACTCTATATTCGATAGTTAGCAATTCGGCGCTTAATGTCAAATAAGTCATATAATTAATGTCTTAAACGAAAAAAATTTCAGTCTTGATTTTAGAATAGGCCCTGAACGCCACGCACGCGTCAATAATTGATGCAGTAACAATCATTTGCCTGGAATGGGTTTTCCTTTATTTCATAATTTTTACGTCATGAAGCTGCAATCACCAAAACATTATTGGTATCTTTGATTAGATTGTTTATGCGACAACAAGTCAAGGAAAGAAATTAGGTAGCGAAATATGTATAGAATCACCAACATTAACTACAAAGAAATGTACATATGTTTCAACCGATATACAATAAAGCTACTTGTTTCATCCGATCCGATAATAATATTAAAGTACAGAATTTAACACCTAATTCGACAGGGCCAAGTTGGAAGACTTGATATTGACTTGGAAGACATTAAGTTTCTTAAAAGACGTTGAATATAACACTAACACGGAATGCAGTGACTGCTATGCTATGCATACGAATAGTTCTGAATTTTAAGAGAGATTCCCAAAACACAAATACTTGACGTAAGTGTATTCATCAATTCCATGGCTTGAGCCTTCACGGCCGAATCCGGATTCTTTGATTCCACCAAACGCAGCCTCGGCCGCCGAAATTATTCCTTCGTTAATTCCCACCTGTACCAAATAATAGTTTTAATTACGTGTGTTTATTGATATGGCAGGAATAAAATATTGCCTGGTTGCAAGGCTTACCATTCCGTATTGGAGTTCCTTTGAAACTCGCCAAATCTGTGACATGTCGTTGCTGAAGAAATATCCTGCCAGACCACTCTTGGTGTCGTTTGCGATGGAAATGACTTCTTCTTCCGTCTTAAAACTACAATTTCAAAACACGAATTTTCAGTCAAATCCAGTTTCAGTTTGCGAATGGTTGCAAATTGTCTTACCTTTTGACTAGAGCCACCGGTCCGAAGACTTCTTCCTTGTAACACTGCATTGTCGGGCTAACATTCGTGAGCAGAGTTGGTTCGAAAAATGTTTTTCCCATTGAGTGAGGCTCACCACCAAGTACCACTTTGGCTCCTTTTGCTACAGCATCTTTTACCATTGAAGAAACCTATACAAATAAGAAATCAGGTAAAGTATAAGCTGAAACATTATTCTGCATATTCTTGTTCTACAAAGTTAAAATATGGTTACTTACTTTACTGAACTGGGATTGATTGATAAGCGGCCCAAGTGTCGTATTTTCATCAACACCGTTACCAATAACCAACTTTGAAATAGCTTCTTGAAGCTTGGTGATAAATTGGTCGTGAACACTCTCGTGAACCAAAATTCGGTTAGTGGACACACATGTCTGAAAGAATGTTATAATAATGATGACGATGAGTGTAAATATGTATAAATATCCAATCCAAGTAGGAAGCGTTAACTGGGAAAAAAATCCGAATTGAAGCATACCTGACCGGTATTTCTGAATTTAGACAAAACGCAACTAGCCACAGCCTTATCAAGGTTGGCTGATTCGAAGACAATGAAAGGAGCATTTCCCCCAAGCTCCAGCGAAAGTCGTTTTACAGTTGAAGCGCACTGTTTGTATAATAACTTGCCAACCGCGGTGGATCCTAATCGGGATTCAACCAAGAAGTGTTAATTTAATTTAAAATTACCCAAGCTACACCATAAGCTTTGCTGAATTATTTTCATTTAAACATTACCTGTGAAGGATATCCCAGCGATGTCCGGACTTTGACAGAGTTTTAGACCAACCGCTGGAGCATTGTCTCGAGAACAGGTTACCACGTTTACCACCCCTGGAGGTATTCCAGCCTCTTTCGCCAACGCCACAAAAAGAAGCGCTGACAAGGGAGTATCCTCTGCGGGTTTGATTACGCAAGTGCATCCCGCAGCCAGAGCTGCAGCAACTTTGCGAGCAATCATTGCCGTTGGAAAGTTCCACTGCGAATGTCAATTTATAAAATCCTTTTAACGTCCTATATTAAACAAAATGTATCCAGCGACTACGGAGGATATACTTACTGGCGTCAGCATTCCAATAACTCCAATGGGCTGCCTGGTTAGAAGTAGTTGTTTCGACTTGACGGGGCTTTGCAGAACTTCGCCCTAATTTTAAAAATTGTTATTTGCCATGAGATGACGGATGTTTTTAGAGCAATGAATAGGTAAGGCACGTACGTGGATTCTCTTGGCTTCCTCACTGTACAGTTCCAAATAATCAGCACTGTACGTAATTTCCCCCATTGCTTCTTTCAGAGGTTTCCCGTTTTCCAGAGTCATCAGCAAAGCCATTTCCTTTTGTCTAGCAATCATCAGATTATACCAGGCACGCAAGAGCGCTGACCTTTCCTGTAAATAGGACAAAAAATATGAATATTTGATTAGAATTGATATTAACGGGCTTTACCGTGGATACTCTCATTAATTAGGTACCTTGGCAGTAGTATTCTTCCAGGTCTGGAAAGCGGAATGCGCGGATTTGATGGCGTACTCCGTGTCACTCTCAGCGTCCATATCTGGAACTTGAGCTAGGACTTCATCAGTTGCAGGATTGAAAACCTGGAACGTCTTTTTGCTTTGCGCTCCCACCCATTCGCCATTGATGAACGCTTTGTCATGGATTTGATGTTTCGCTAAAAACTCCAACTTTCCGTAAGAACCGAGGCTTCTCTGCAAAAAATTAAAAATGCAATAGTTAGACAATCAGTTAGACTCTGAACTTCGTTATAATAGAAATTTAACTAACTTCCTGGGTAGTCATTGTATACAAAAACGTGCAATTTAAGAGTGAATCGACTCGACGAGAAATCTCGCGAAAAATGAACAAAATTGAAAGGTATAATCCCAACTAATTTCAACAAAAATGAAGCACCCAGTTGTCACCAGGCAATTAAAGTGTTATGTTGGCATTAAAATAATTGTAACTAACTACGTGAGTGTTAATCTTAGGCTGCTGCGTTGCGCAACTTTTCCCAGGCTATATTCAGGATTCGATTCTATACCATACCGAATGATAAGCCAGTATCATCACTAACCCTGAACCTGGACAATGTGAAATGTCAATCTCAACCTCAACTACCTCAGTGCCCACTTAAAAACCGAGTAAAGCCCAAGATCAATTATCAATTATATTTAGCTCTACTTGCTCACATTTTACTACGCTACTCTGACCGATGGCATGTACAGAGTACAGATTCGTTATCTGTTTTAGAGTAGAGTTAGAGAAATCGAAGTGGCCAGCGTCAAGCGTCACCCTGAAGATGAGTCGAAATTGAAGGCGTGCACAAACGCTTTGTATTTATATGCACGTTACTAGAAAATTAAATAAACTTTGTAAATCATCCAGTCGATTTCAGGATTTTGTACGTAAATTTTCACTTTGTATATCTGGCCAAAGTTTCGCCATTCATTAAACAATACAATTCTGGAATCGTCTCCTAAATTAAATTCGAACATTTGAGATAGAAAATGAAAAATGAGAATAAGCATGAATATATCTGGAAGTTGTCAGATGAAGCAAGAACCAAGTATCCAGATGTTCCTCTCCAGCATTTTGTTATGTAGGTAGAAGCAAGTAAGTAAAGTGGCGAAATGAAACTAAAAGCCATTAGCTGTAAGTCGTAAGTCTTAATCCGAGCCAAGACACATAATGACACGTGTGTTTGCCAAAAAATTGACAAAATCAAATCAGATCAGTTAGCACAGCAGCGGTCAGCATCAGTACTGCAAAAAAGCCACACTATTTAGGTAACCGGTAAAAGTTTCGAAAACAAAAGTTTCGAAAAAATATGGTCAATACCGTCACACCACATAAATGGGTTTCAAGTTTCAAGTTTCAATCATATTTTCGGTAGCGCCTACGGAAATCAAAAGTAAAACGTGCATGCTACTAGCATGAGCATTGAGCATACCGAAATCATAAAAATGCTGTGAGCTGAGCTGTGATCTGTGATCATAATAATATGTTACTCGTGCCTAAGCCACGCTAATAATAGCTAATGCGTACAAATACTTTAATACCCAGTTTACAGTAAGTATAATCAATAATGATTTAAAATTACCTTTAAGATGCCAATAGTCGAGATTCGAAGCATGGTGTTATCGATGACCTAAGGTGTAAAAGTGTACTTTTACTATTGTTATTACTGCCGACTGCACAGGCAGATAACCGGGACCGAGGGGGCCTCGATGAAAATTACTGTAAAGTTGACGTCGTCCAAGTCGAACTCGAACCAGTAGCAAGTAGCAACACTTTCAATATCCAATGTGCTTATACAATACTATAATAATACGCTCTTATTAGTCTTACATAATTAAAGGATTTGGTACAGGACCAACTTTCAACTAGCAGCAATTTGAATTTAGACTTATATTAGCCAGACAAAAGAAACCCCTGACACCTGAATCTGACTGAACTGCTGCTGTTGCACAGACAGAGACAGAACACAGACAGTTGTTGCGAGCAGCAACGACGTGACGGCGACCGCCCGTTAGCACGATAAATTACTCCTTGACTGGAACTGAAAAAATGAAATGATCTGTTCCAATCGAGCTGAGGAGAAGATCTCGTTTCTGTTGTGTTTTCTCTTCTCCCTCCTTCCAGTCAGTCTCAGACTTTGTGAGACTCCCAGTCTATTGTCCCAGCACTCCACAAAGTTGTCCAGCTAGTCTGTCTGTAGATTGTAGATCATTTCCAGGCATAGCGTTCGGGCATCAGGCCGAGCTTTTTCGAACTGTCATGCATGCAACAGCACATCTGCGTTCCAGCTTCCAGCTCCAGCCGCATCTTGGTTATCAATCTCAATTATTAATCTCATCTGATCAGCTAGATGAACACTCAAGGTGAAGCCTTGGAAATCTACAACCAGCCAACAAACCACACGAAATAAATGAACTCTCAGATCTGTGAAACACGCACTGACATTGAGGGAACTAAGCACTACAATTACTTTATTTATCCACATCTCCACACAAACACTTTTCAATGAACAAATAAATTGAATACATATAGGAATAAATTTCGTCTTATACGGCCAGTGTTTCTTTAAAAAAAAAAACAGAGTCCGGGCTATTTAAGTTAGACAATGATCTGTATATTGCTAGGGGACGTGAGATGGAATGAATGTGACATGTGTTAGAGTAGATACTATAAAAGTTCCAAGTTGAAGTTGTCAATCAATAATTCGCTAAAGAAAAATGGTAAACAAAGAATAGAAAAGACAGAGGACCGCTGACTTTCAATCAAGGAGCTCTGAAGAAATGAAACAGTAAAGAAGAATCCTGGAACGGACGAGGCCGAAACCCTTTACCCCATACCAATCACACAATGTCTTGTCTCAGCAGAACCCCTTAATTTACAGTTGATTAGGATTAGGAGTACACTCTGGTTGAGTGCACTAAAGTACAGCATTCCTCTTTAGATGTGGTGTCTTGGTTCACTTGGGCTCCACTACCAGAGCGAACCTTCTTTTTCCTTGGAAGGTACCTCAATGACACGAGGTTTGTCAATGATCCGCGCTGTTCTGTTCCCCTTCTCAACTATTCCAATGATCCATGCCTGATATCCTTCCTGCTTCTCGATTTCTTTGCAATAAGCTGCAGCTTGTTCTCTGGGAAGACAGATCAAAAGTCCTCCTGCAAATTCAAATGTTTTCAATCTTCATTAATTTCTTGTTTCACAGCTCTTTAATTCCTTGGTTATTAAATAAAACTCGGATTGGCAAAGGTTTTCACTACAACGCATGACTTACCGGAAGTCTCTGCCGATCCTCCTTGGAGCAACTGGAACATATTGCCGCAAGCCTTGGCTACTGCAGTCATCTTCGCAATAACTGGAAGATTGTGAATGACGAAGGACACTTCAGCTTTCTGATTTTTTGCAAGATTTTGAGCATGGCCCAAAAGCCCGAATCCAGTAACATCCGTAGCGCCATGAGCATTGTATTTGTGCATCAGGCGAGCAGCTGTATAAAAATGACAAATAATTATCAATTAATTTCTCGGTTCCGTGAGAAGCATTTCCTTAAGCAGCTACTAAATTCCAACTAACCATTTCTGTTCAGTCGTGACATGGAGTCAATGGCTCTGTTGTAGGCCTTTCGGACGTCCTCCTCACCAACAACCAATTTGATACGATTCCAGCGTTCAGGCATATCCAACCACTGATGAGCGTTAACGGCAACTTGAGTTCCCAGCGGCTTTGTCAAAACTAAGACATCCCCAGGGACAGCATGCTCTGGTCTGCATGAAAATAATATTTAAATGTGCATTAAATACTTTCATCCCGATTTTGTTTCGAAAGTTGGTTTCAAGCGATGATTTACTTACAAGATGAGCTCAGGACTTTGGCAAATTGAAGAAGCAACACCACCAATTGTAATCCATGGATTAATGCAGGTCTGTCCACCAGTCAGTTGAGTTCCTGCTTCCTCGGCCGTATCCTTTGCGATGATGGGAAAGTTTAAATAAAATAAGTATTTAAAAAACAGAAAAAATGCGTATCAAAAAAGGTTTACTATTAAATACTTCCTGAAAATAAATAAGAAATAATTAGTCACCTTAAATCCACGCATCATGAGAGGAACAACCACATCTCTCTCCTTGTCCGTGAGCTTAGATGAAATTCCGAGAATCATCAACATATTGTCACACTCCGTCACACCCATCGCGTACAGATCGCTCAACACATTTGCAGCCGCGATTTTCCCTAAATGAACCAGAGGGAATATCTATTACTGACCAGCTCGAAATCCAATTACGCCTAAGTCCTGTGTTTACCTACCTTGCATATAGGGATCATCAACTAAGGGATAGAAGTAATCAGTAGTTTGAACCAAGACCAGTCCTTCGTGACGGAGAGGGGTAACCGAAGAATCCATTCCAATTCCTGAAAACAAGGAATCCCGCAAACGTTAGACTTCCATTCAGCTTGGGAGTCCTACCAACATCATATCCTTACCCAATTTAGGAAGTCCGTAGTGCAGAGATTGTGCGTCTTCCAACTGGGCGATGCTTGGGTCATCCTGAATTCCCTCCAAGAGTCTCAGAAGAGTCTCCTGGGGGATTTTACACCCTCATCCTTTCAAATCGGCGTATTTCGTTAAACGAAAAGTAGGATCCAGCTCATGAGCAGCCGGATCAAACGGACGCCTAATCAGGCACCCAGCACCACCCAGTTCCAGTTCGGCGGCAGCTTGCATAGTTGACTCCGCCGACATAACAGCAGACATTGCCGCACTTTCAGCAGATGCAATTTGCTGACCCGTTAGGGTTTGCTCGGCCATGGGTGATTCTAGCAAATACTCCCCGGTCTCACTAAACAGATCAAAGACGGTAGCGTTAGTTAATATTCAATTTTAACTTTAACTCATAGTTCTATTTCGAGTATACTGCAATGCAGTACAAAATACTATGCTTTAATTTTCATTTAATTTTAATTTAAAAACGTTCAAGCTAATTGCTGATACACAATTCACGAAGCAAGTAAAATTTCACCAAGTCAAGACATAAAATCATTTATAGATTGACAATTAGCAGCCAGAAGCAATTTTTAGTTCAAAATACTGCAATGCAAATAGGCCCCAAACACCCAATAACGCTAACACCAAATAATTTGAGTTCAAGCAACCCTGTTCTCTAAAAGCATATCATGCAGCTAAATAGTAAATGGAAAAATGTATTGCAAATTACAGACTATTTACTTAAATCCAAAATGCCAATGTATCATAAACAAGTTTGGGTACGTATCCAAAGTAGTTAAAGTTTAGAGCTGCAATTCCTTCTAGTTTACATGGATATAAAACGTAATTGAGCAAAATTCAAAAATGGCCACGTGTTGAGCCTTATTCCTCACCTCTTCGTGTACGTGTATACCGGTACGCGAACAGGTAGCATTATTCAATTCAAAAGAAAACAACTCTTCAACGGCAGTAGACAGTAAGCCGCTAATCTAAGTAGCGATTAAAAAGAAACAAATTGTTAAAAGAACTCGCAACAGAAAACCATTGTCCAGGTGGACTGATCTTGAGAGGAAGGTATACGGGTAATACGGGAAAATAAACCAGAATTCAACTAATCTAGAAATGCAACGCGATAACCCAATATAAAAGTGCAGTACGGTAAAATATATCATCTGCTTCTGCATCTGTGAGGCTACGACCTTTTTCGTATCTGGAAATGCTTTCTGAAATCCAAATGCGTCTGTTTGTCTGGATTAGCAGCCGCACGCACGGATTTTCACCCAGTAGTTGTTAGTTGTTAGTCCCAAAGATTGATACTAAAAAAGCAGTTCGAACTTCGAACTTCCCCAAAATCACGGTACATGGCAAATGGCAAATTAACAGCAGCAAACAGTTGAAAGACAGGCAGTTTATTCGCCGTTTGTACCTTTTAGCTGGTCTTAAGAAAATCTCGTATGAATTAAGTTGGCCTTCGCAATCTCTCAACATTCATCAGTAAAAATTTATAGCGAATAGCAGCGGTAAGGGGTAGCATTTTGTTAGATTTTATTAGACCCACTCGTATTTTCGGTAAAGGTGACAGGTGACCGTGGTGGTAGTGGTAAATGGTGAACGGTCAAAAGCATCGGCAATCGGCATCCTGAAGATTAGGATGAGATGAGATGAGAGACGCCGCGCCGCTACATAAGTATACGCAGGTAGGTCCATCCATATTGCAGCCATGAACTGGTCCTCGGCGTCTGTCTGGTCATGGAAGCTGTAAAAAGGTGGCGCCCCTGCCCTGCTCACCCAACAACAACGCTTCTCTCATGCTCATGCCCATGGACTAGGCTTCGTGCTTGGTTATGCGCTACTCTCATTCTCATGTACCTATACCTAGGTTATATATATATATACACAGGAACGCTGAAGCGAAGTAAGGTGGCGGACAAGACGACTTGGGCCAGTGGCTCCGAGGACTGGAATGTGGCGGAGTTTATGCCCATGAACTCCGGCCAGATGACCTGACAGGTGGCAAAGGAGGTGACTTGGGCTTACCTGAGTGACGGTCCGAAGTTTGGGTGTCGAAGGTTGTGGACTGACCAGTTGGGCAGAACCCGGCGAGGTGCGTCTCCGCTACTCCGTCGTCCTGCTCCCTTCTTTGACTTCACCAAACTGACGCCGTTGTTCTCTCGCTCTCTCGGCCTCGATCCCGAGCTCGGCTCTTCGAGCACTCAACAACGGAATGGAGAGGCCAGAAAAAGCAGCAGCAGCGCAGCATAGAGCTTTTGACTGGTGCGGTGGGGGCGAACAGGGCCGGAGCCAGGCTGCGTCGTTTCCTATGTCGTCGGCACACCTCCTATCTCTTCTTGTAGCCTAGCTAGACACCGCATGCATTATCGGACGGACTGGCTCTGCTCTGCTCTCCTTCCACTTCAATAAAGCCACCGTCAATTCCTCAGCCCTCCCTGCCCCACTACAACCGCCAGTCAAATAGACTTCAACAAAGAATTCTATTCATTCCCTTGCCCTTGCTGTACCTTATTATGAAAATCTACATCCTAATCCTACACCTCAAAGAAAGGTCGAGATGCTGCATTTTTTTGCTAGCAAGCGTCCGGTCCTTCCTTTTCCTTCCTTACCTTTCTTTTTTCATTTCCAGTGAAATTGAACCAATTTAACGCAAACCAAAATGCAAGAGGCTAGTATTTCAGTCCAGTCCAGTTCAATTTTGTTAATTATGCACAAAAAAACGTGCAGCATGTGAGGCACTGGAATTATTAATTATGACTTGGCCTAAACTGCAAGCATTTATTCGAAGTGCAAAATCATGTGACGCTGCGGATGCCAATAAAAATATGGAGAGACACATCAATAAATCACATTTTAAATATGAACTATGGATTATGAATTATGATTAGGAATATGCCCATTGAAAATGTAAGCAGCATAATTCCAGCAGAATAATTATAATATAAGCTCCAATCCAAACGCACGTCGACTCATCATTTTCGCTTAACAGACCAGTCCTTGAGTTGTGCGTTGATGCATATTTTCTAATTGCATCCGCAGGCATTTAATTATCGGTAGGATTCGTTGCATCAGTATTGGTATAATTAAAATTTAAAAAATTAAAATTATCGTTTATGTTGTTCTTTTATCTCAGGATTTAATTATTCTTGTTCTTGGCAAATGTTTACTTCGTTGACTTGGGCTCATGAATGCTGAGCATGGCTGAGATTTAACGTAATACGGTAGATTGATCTTGCTCTTCTAGAGTTCTAGTTTCTGGTTTGGATGTGAAAGAGATACGGCGTAGGATTGCATATGTATAAGGTTAAGGTAAGACTGTTTATACTAAAGCAGACGAAAGGTTATACATCACGACGTAATATTTCAACTTAAATGGTACAAACATTTTATTTGAATCAGAATAACTCAGATCTCAATATCAGAAATATTATGCGTTCAGAGCAGATAACAGTACAATAGAACTGGTATGAACAAGAAGCAAGAATGGAAAGAAACGCTCTTCAACTTCTGGGGCTAAGGTTCTATGGATGCAAGTAGTATCCGCTGTAAGTATAGAAATAAAATGATTAAACTATTTTTAAATTCTAATTTCTCTTCAACTTAAATGCGAAATGGAGTTCAACTTACGGAAGCTTCATTTTCATGAAGATATGCGTTGTGAGGACGGAGACTAACACCAGTAGAAATCCAATTCCCGTCATCATGTAGTAACCAATGGTCGTGTGCTGCTTGTAGAGTGTCGGTGCATTATTAGTCCGGTAAAGAATGATGAAACCCAAACCACCAAAAGTGAATAGAAAACTGGAAGCAAGTCCCTCTAAGATGTATTGTCCGTTGACTCGGTACGGCATAAAAGCAACCTGTGCACAATATTTTAAACACACTTTAGTCTAAAAGTTGTCAACGCTTGAACTTATGGAATAAGCCAGCTCCCAGACTGACTTAAAGTAAACTAGACAGCAGAGTGACCGGCGACCGGCTCCTGGATATCCTAAGAAACTACTAAAAGAGCTTACTAGCTTACCGGCCGTGAAACTCCTCGTTCGTCCACCGTACTGCCAACACCCGGAGGTTCCACAATTACATCATAAATTACACCTAGATAAAACAAGAAAAAATCATGAGGTTAGAATGAATATCAAAATACGAGCCCACAGCCAACAGTGCAACCCAGGGTGTCAAAAATTAGGCATAATGCTGTATTCTACTTGAGAGAATTGGCATACTTTGGGCTATAATTAGGCGGCTATTACGAAATATAGGCTAAACATTATTCTAATATTAATTTGATCTGACATGGACATCTGACCTGCCGTGACGAGGAAATATGAGAAGAGGACAAGGGTGAAGACGAGCATTGGCGAGGGCATGACGACCCATGACGGCTTGCGGATCTTGAGGTGTGGCACCGTGAGGAAGATGAACGGGAGACTGACAACCGCTTCCATTTCCGCTGTTACCCGGTTGGGACCACGGATAGCGGACACAGCGGATTAGCAAGTACGTCACTCTGCTTCTAATCAAATAACTGCTGTCAGCTGTCAAACTGCCAACGTGTCAACAGTTTTTCGTACCGGGCGGCCTAAAATCTTCAGATTTTGTATTTCCCCGGCTTTGGCGGATCTCCAGCGCAGCTCAGAGAGAGACGCCGAAGAAATACGGCTAAACCAAGCAATTGTTTTGTATTTTGTATCTCTCCAGAACTAATGTATTAAAAAAAAAAAGGCGATAATAAAGGCGTTCTAAAATTCTGAATAAATTCATTACCTTCTTACATACCAAATTCTACTTCAAAAAGCATAATTTGAACAAACTGGATTCAGGCCAGCAAACGTTCTAAAACTTTGGGTTAGGATTTTTTTCATAGATACCTATCAGATTTCAGGGAAACACCCTGTAAGAAAATGTGTCAAGAATATTAGGCAGCGCTTTAATAATTAGGTTGCTCAGGCATCCGAATAGCGTGTAATGTGATGTGTGATGATGGTAAACACGCGCACTGTGGCTTCCTCCGATTGGCTTAGGGTGAATGAACTCAACGGTTTTACGTAGGTAATGCCAAATGGCGGCAGTTGAAATATTTTAATACTACTGCCCGCAGCACTCGACGCTGTCTCTTGAGCTTTCCCGAAAATCCAGGAGAACCAATCCACTAAATAAATAAACTTATTCTTAATTTTAATTAATTTACATTCATAATTAATCACAATCACTCATATTTACAATTCACAACTGGAGGATTACTGGTACAAGCTCTCGGTAAGTTCCAACAACTGAAGAAACGACATCGAGTACGTAGAAGATGGGCTTCTAAAGCTAAAAATGGTTTTTCCTATTTTCAAAATTCCTAGTGACCAGTTCCACTTCTAAACAACGCTGGGGAAATTGGTAAGAACTAGAAAAAGCGGAAGATTAGCTGGAGCGAGCCAGTCTACATTAAAATGGCGGCTGAGGTTGAGGTAATTCTTTGGACTGACCAGCACAAATCTGTGACCCACCTACCTAGACCTAGTCATGGCTCGTCGGGAAACCGTGGTGTTCGGACTGATTAGTTATTAAAAGTATTTTCATCATGCATCGCTTGATTTTTTCCTTGCAGAGTTCTTACATACGAAAAAAGAATGTAAGGAATGCAAGTCAGGCTTTATATCACTTCGTGCAGTCGAAGAAAAGACCGAGCGAACTGAAGGCTGACTCCCGAACAGAGTATAGTCTGCTTCCAGAAGACTGCGAAGTGACGTTTACAGATGCTGATCTTTGGAGAATGGTTCATCTCCTCATTTTGGTAATTGCTAATCGCTCTTGCTTTCCCGTTTCCCAGTGCGCTTATATTTAATTTACACGTTTCGTTGAATTACATCTATCAGACGCAGTATCCTGGTTTGGATAAGTTTTGGTTTGCTGACCAAGATCGGGGGGATACTGATGACGGGGATGCTGATGACGAGCTTGACCTGGAAGACGATGGCGAAGATGAATCAGATTCTGGATCTGAAGTGAATATGTCAGCTGATCGGTTATTGGGTCTGTCAGGTCATCAGCGGGTGGGTGCGTCAGTTCACCGGTCGGTACAACTGCCACTTCATGTGTCTTTGGCTATATCCGTTCATGGGTTAGCTCAGCGCTCCGTGGATTTGACGCGTCCTCCAACAGATGATATCTTAGCTCTACGTGCAGCATCACTGTCGGCCTATCTGACCATGAAGACGAACATTCCAAAGACACTTCCAGTGGATCTTTCAGAGGATAAGTCTGAAGATGATACAGAAAATGGGTCTAAGGTTAAGCCAAAGGCCAAGCTGAAGACCAAGCCGAAGGTCAAGTCGAAGGTCAAGCCGAAGGTCAAGCCAAAGGTCAAGCCAAAGGTCAAGCCGAAGGTCGAACGAAAAGTTATGTTAAAGGTTAAGCTAAGGCCACTGTCGCGTAAACACTTAGCTGACGAATCAGATGAATCAGCGAATCTTTCAGAGGACGAGTTAGATAATCGTCCAAGGACTCAAGCCGCAAAGCCAGTCGAACGTCCGAAAGATAATGAAGACTTTTCAAAAATTGAAGGCTTAAGTTCCGAAGGCGGAAGCTCGGAATTAGAGGTACGAAACTCTAAGTTACCACTTAACGGAGTTTATACCAATAATTGACTCGTTCTTAAAACCAACTATTTTTTAAAAACTGTTTTGCTCTTGCTTTATTAGGCTTCTTCAGACCTGTACTCTTCAGGTTGTAGCAGTTCAGACGAGCCAGTAAAGGAAACTTGGGCTCAAACTAGAGCTCGATTGAAAAAATTTCTCAGAATTCTGAATGGTGACCTCCCACCCGAAGAAGACTTGCTAGGTGCGGACCCAAATACTTACGAACATGTCAGTCATGACCCGATCATTGGTGCAGTGAAGAAAGGAGTAAAAATTTTTATTTTAAATTTTAATCATGTATCCATATGCTCTACAAACAATAAGCCCATTGAGCACAAAGTTAATTAATTATTAGGTATATCAACCGGGCTCGTCCTCTTCCGAGGACGAGAACAATGAGCGGAACTACTATGTATGGCTGGAAGGAGCGGATGAATTTCTTAAAACCATTGGAAAGCCAAACGCAACTAGTTGTAAACGGAAGGCTGATCCTCTCTTCTGTCGCCCTCGATCTCCGTGTGAAAAGGAAAAGCTTGGCGACATATTGAAGCAAAACCTCATCAACGAAGTTGTGAGGGCTTGTGACTTGAAGCCTTTGAGCACGACCAAAATACTTTCAGTTTCAGCAGGAGCACGAATTCAAGGAGCACGGGTCAGATCCGCCCTTCGCAAGGCTGGAATTGATGTTGAAAAAACGGATTACGCTTTTACCAAACCCATCAAGCGTTCTACCGATAACTCCACCAAAGCATCGCCGATAGAATCAAAGGCTTGCCTTGATGATCTTCCTCCGAAAAAACCGCCACTCGATTTCTCGCCAGACAAAGACCTGTCAAAGGATGCTTCGCCTTCACCACAGCCATATAAGCACAAGGATCCCACCGCCGCGTCGTCTCATGCGTCGAAAGAACATGTCAACTTCTCACCACGATCGTCGGAAGATCATGTCGCCCCACTCCCGCCTATACCAACGAAAAGCAGCGGCGTATCCCCACAAATTCGGAAGGATCGTATTGACGTATCGCCCGATGTGCCAAAGGATCGTATTGACGTATCGTCCCATATGCCAAAGGATCGTATTGACGTATCGCCCGATGTACCAAAGGATCGTATTGACGTATCGCCCCATGTGCCAAAGGATCGTATTGACGTATCGCCGCACATGTCAAAAGATCGTATTGACGTATCCCCACATATGTCGAAGAAGGACCGTATTAATGTTTCTCCGCATATGCCAAAGGATCGTGTCGACGTATCGCCGCGTATGGCTAGGGATCGTACTGACGTCGTGCCTAAGCGTAAGAAACGAAGGGGTAAAAATCACCTCTCGCCCGGAACATCTACGTGTAGTAGTCACGGCTCATCTCCGTTAACCTCGTCGTCGGATGAACGTCGTAGGCGTAGACCTCCTAGAATTGTTAGGCCTCCCGTTTTCAATTACCGCACCGGAAATTGGGTTCGAAAAATCCTAATACTGATGAGTGATGAGAATGAGAAACAGTATTATTTGCTGATTTTTTTTAATTCTGACTATTAGCTCGTCTTTCATAATTACTCCTCGGACTCTGACCAAATCTCAGGCGATGATTGGGATGCATTTCATCACTTCCTGGATGTTCGATACCTGAAGCAGAAGGAAAATAAGCTTGATGTAGGCCAGAACATATTTTAATGCCAAGTTTATATTTATTTATTGGTCAATTTACTCGCATTTTAATTGGTACTTTCAGGGTGACTTCGATACAGATTCAGAGTCGTCAGGCTCCAGGGTAGTGTCTGGTGGTGAGGCGAAGAAAGTTTACAGTTCTGGAAGTGAGACAAGGACAATGCCAAAGCCACGGACAAAGCCAAAGCCAAAATCCGAGCTAGAGAAAATGTTTTGTTTGCACACAGATGCACCTGCGGATGATTTGGTAAGGCTGATCCCGAAGTACTCTAACCCGTTAACTTAATTCCAATTAACGTCTCCCCAATCTTGATTCCTAGTGGCCTATTTCGGTGCGTCGGGAACTCGACAAAATTGTATTACCGGATGGAACAGTCGGACATCTTGATGGAATGCTGGATGTTCCTATAATGATTAAGAAATTGCTCTGGGGATTGGTTCACCCGGCTGCCACACTGGCTGAGTACGTTAAGTACACGCAGCAGTAAGTCCATGACTCGGTCTCTGAAAGTTCTTGGTTGATTGATATTAATGTAAGCATTGTAGAAGAACTAATTTATATTTCTGTATCAACCGCAGATTGGCAAAAAACACTTGTAACTTTGACCCTGTCAACCAGGTGGAATATGTTCGTGAAGAAATGTTCGATTCGAGCAGCGACTGTGTCGAAGAATAAACAAAATACAGTAATGAATCCGTCAGACCCAAATCTTGTAAATTTAGAAGTATTATCAACTCCATGGAATATAACAGTCAAATTAAACTAGAATTAGCAATCCGGGTGCTAATTAAAACCTGAATACATGTCATTGAGCGAATCAAATAAATCTGAACTTCAACTATTTGCCCTGCGTATTTTCTCACACCAATAGTAGCGTATAACTTCTTATTTACCAAATCTGGTAAGTAAGGAGCAAACAAGTTCATAAATGTACATAGATGTACATTTACGCACTAAGCATTACTATTAATAAAAATGGGAATTTTGTGCTGTGAGATTGAACAGGCCTAGCCCAACATCAGGACCATTGGAATGGATTTTTGGGGTACTTGTTACGTTCTAGCGAGATTTCTAATTGGAGAAAACAGGAAAAGATAATTTCCCTCCAATATATGCAGAGAATTCCCAATTCGTCCAGATCCTCTCCAATCCGACGCCATTTCTTGTGCAATTTAAGGGAAATTCAAAGAACTTATGTTTTTTATATCCAGTATTATACAAAGTACGGCAATGTTTTCAAATTGAGCCCTTGATCTATTTTTTATCAATGGTAAATGCCTTGACTGTTTACCAGAAATGTGATTGAGTCTATGAATAAGGAAATGTCGGTCTTCGTTTCAGCCTTCGTGCTTGGGGTTATAATTTTTTTCATATGCCGGAGTTTGAGTGTTATATGCCTGTCTGTTGAACCTTCATGAGCGTTAGCTGGAAGATCATAACTGGAACTGAGCTCAGAAGCCAGACATCTTCATGGCCATACTAATGACTCTGAAGATGAGGAGAGTCAGACAAGGCTGGCTGAACCCAGTCGAGGACATTAGGACATAATGAGCATCAGGATTAAAACAACACTTGATTCTGTTCATCTGGAGCGGGACTGAGCGAGTGGGCGTCAGTTGGTCTCAGATCCTGGACACAGCAGCATCACCCTCAACTTCATCTCCAGCAACAACAGTTCTTAGCCTTAGCCAAGATGCCACAACGAAGTATCAATTTTACGAACGGGTTTCAAGTCGAGTGCACCTTCCTCAGTGAGGAACTCGTTCATGAAGGAAACTGGCTCCGCTTTTCCACCATCAAGTATCTCGATCCCGACGGCAAAGAAAGGTTATTTTAGAGTCTATTTTGGCTTTAAAATGCTTAAACTATTCGAGCATACATTTTAATTTTTTTTTATTGTGCTTAGATGCTGGGAAGCCATTGGCAGGGTCACTCGACCTCAAGGAAATGACACAGACGGAGTTACAGCCATCGCTATTTACAGACGAATGCTTCACTACGACGTCATTGTTCTCGTCAGGCAATACCGACCAGCCCTGAAGGCATACACCATCGAATTCCCTTCTGGTTTGTCAGCATTTCGCTTCTTAAGATTTCTTTTGAGAGCCTTTTCAGGGCTTCATGCCTGCGTTTCTTGTTACTTTAGGACTCCTGGAACCCAGTGAAAGTTGCGAGGACGCTGCAGTTCGAACTCTGAGGAACGAAACAGGATGGCACGGAGAAGCGACGCACATTAGCCAGACCTTGGCTGTAGATCCCGGCTGCTCTTCTGCTGTTCTAAGATATGCTACTGTCAAGGTATTGACCTATTAATCTCGAATTGTCGAAGCCGTAAGAATTTTATGCTAATTTCTTAACGTAGGTTGTTATATCATATGGGATTAGCTTTAAAGTCCCGTGTTTAATCCTCATTTCATGACAAAAAGCTTGAGCAATAGTTGCAGTTGTGCCAACAGTAGCCGTGTTGTAATGAGTGTTCTCGTATTTTAGATAAACGGAGACGCTCTGGAGAACCAGCACTCGAAACCTCAGCCCAGTCCAGGAGAATTCGTAGACCTGGTCATGATTCCACTCTCAGAAATCCATGGACAGCTCGAAAGTAAGGCTAATACAAGTTATTTGAGGGAGCAAGGTCATCACTTGTAATCATAGGAGCTTCTGGACGTCTGAGAGTCCTTGCTCCTTGTCCACAGATAATCCAGATTTTTTTTGGTCCGATCAACTCGGAAGAGTCTAAAGTTGTTGCGTAATTTGAAATAGGATTAACCAAGGAGGGACACATGATTGACTCACGCGTTGCAATCTGGTCAATTGGCTTTCAAATGGGCTTGAAAGTTGCTAAAGACGCCGAGATCGACGCGGCTTCCACCAATCAATCCAGCTTGCCTGTGGACGGAAGCTGCGTTCGTACTGGACTCGGCTCCAAGCAGGTCACCTGAATGAAACCCCTCATGTCCACTCACAAGAACCCCTGCTTCCCAAATTCCCATTAAGTGTCCTCAAACTGTGAACAACGAGCAGATAGAATGATTTGACCAGAATTTCTCCATTTAGCATTTTTAATCAGAGCACGGATGAGCTGTGCCTCGTCCTTCCTACTACAGCTTCATCTTTCCAGTGTGTTCTTCAACTGAAGCCAAGTGACGAAGAGCCAGCTCCATTTCCCAATACTACCTACTCTTATCAACTGTCTCCACTTTTGTAACTCCTTCCCCAGACCCAGGCCGATTTCTTGAGGCTGAGCAGAGCGTCTTATTCTTATTTAGATTAAAATTATTTATCAGGAAGGGTGTCTCAGTGCTGGTAAGCCATAATATTAACCAATTCAGAAGGAATCGTCAACAGGATAATGTTACAGATATTGTGAAATGCTCCTACATGTGACTATGACTAATAAAATGCAATATCTACTCTATTTTTATTCCGCAGACTTGCGTTTCTGTGTCCATCGTCTCCGTTCTTAATGTTTTCCTCAAAGTGGTATTCATACATTCAAGCTGCGCGTGGATAGGGTACAGAAAAATAGCTGCGCGTGGAGTAACGCTGCGCCACTTTTCATTTCAGCAGAATCGCTGACCGTTATTACGCGTTAACGAGCACTTTATTTCGTATTTGAGACCGTAACGGATGCGTTTCATGATAAAGTACGTCACCCTCGCGTATTATCAATTCAACTTGTGGTATTCGTAGGTAGGTTTAGGAATTCACCATCTGATAGAAGTAAAAACATGACGCACCTTAATGATGTAGGATTTAGCTCATTACCGTGACATTCGCATGTGGCCAGGGCGTTATTAGGCAATTGTTGGCTACTCGGGAACTTGCGACCGTTTCAAAGGCATTATACCACACGATATGCACACATTTTGAATCGCTAGATGTACTTAATATAGATTATATGTAGGGTATTTACGTTGTTGATCCAGAAGCAGGAAAATGGAAAATTATTAATCGCTCGTTCGTTAACCTTTTGGCTTTGGTGTGTATTAGTACAGACCTTAAATAAACGAATATGTGTAGTGAGTGTTGAACCAACCAGCTATTGAAACGTTGTTTGATTATAAATTATAAGGCAATAACGCTTTCCTTGCATTGGCAAGTCCGGAATTACCAGACAATCTTACGCTGCCCTTCACAGTTCCGATCTCCAATTAAATCTACTTTAAGCACTAAATAAAAATGCATGATTTTTGACTCTTTGAAGTCCGAAACGGGAACACAATAATAGTGCATTCCAAACAGGGATGGTGGGTTTTACCCACTGGGTTTAACCCATGGGTAAAACCCATGGGTTAAACCCATGGGTTTTATTATAAAACCCAAAGTGGGTTTTACGGGGTTTTATTTTTG
>VNWX01000092.1:0-33990 GCA_009869905.1 Ceratophysella communis
GGCGGCACGAACAGAAAATTTTCAAACAACAATTAACAACTTGTTGACAATAAATAGACAATACTTACCACACAACCCAGCGGACAAGAACTTTCTTAGCCTCTGTACCCAGTAGCGTGAACTGTCAATGTACTCCAGTCAATCGGACACCGGTCAAAAGTTAGGCGAAATCCGAAACACGGACACACGAACACGGAGGATATGGGAAGTAGTTTTTTTTTTCGAGTTGCCGGGCGTATTATTTTTTGTAATGTATGGTGTGGGCTAGTGCTATGCTATCTCCTCGACTCGACTCAAGCTCAAACGGATCTCTCCATTTCACTTTCTGCTGGTGCTGGACTGGATCTGAATTTCTGAATCTGAATAGCATAATATGAGAGTTAAATTAACCACTAACCGGAATACGGAAGAAGATGATCATGAGGAGCAAGCAAGAAGTTCAGAAACCCCAAATCCTAGCCAATAACCGTCTTACAGATCAGCTTAAAACGAGGATAAAAAAGCCTTACTTTAAAGTCTCAGAATAGAAAACAAGTATCTTATGCTATGCCTCTTGCAAAGCAAATGCAAACTGCAGGCTTCCATCTCAGCAACCATGTTTTTCATTTCATTTCTGTAAGAGATGAGAAGACGCTAAAAATGAAAATGAAGATATAGACACAGCGAAATATTTTCATTCATTTACCAGTCACGCTAACTGCTGAGTGTATAACATTTGAATGGAAAAAGTTATATGTATATAAATTAATGCTTACATTGCTGGCCCTGACCTGATTGAATTTTGCCTTGCTTTATAAATTCAACTCAGACCGAACACCGATTAAGTAGACTTCGTAGTTCAATTGTTTTGGCTTGCAATTCGAATTTGAACTGTAAATTATTTTATAGCGATTCTGTCCCTTATGAGCCTTATTCAACACTCAGTTTATAACATGAGACTAGAAACAATTAATTAGGCTTGAACTGATTTATTATTGTCCTATCCATCTTAATTTTGTACACCGAAATGTGGTTTCCATAAATGTGCAATAAATATGAACGCATCATAACACGGAAAACGTTGGATAATTAAACACAAAATATACACTTAAGGTTCGCAGCATACAATATGAATTTTATTCCATTACCGTTTCAGTATTAGTAATTAATCCACAATGACTTTGACATGAAAAAGTTCATTTATCTACTGGATTACAAATTCCGATACTCCACAGTAAGTACATTACGTAGAAAACAAACTATAATTCTTATATCATACGCGTAACAACAATTATTACACTCTGAAAGAACGAACTGCGAAAATAGGCGGTGTTAATTTAGTATTAATACTTTAAACCGAACGATTACCCGACTTTTCATGTTAGTTTTTTAGTAGGTATTTGTATTACTAGTTATTCTCTGTCTGTATGCGTAAAATACTCCTAATTATAATGAACGTTAGTTGTGGTTGACAATAATATCATAGTGTGATTTAGGGGATTTACAATATTAGTGATTTCATTAAGCTTTGTTAGGCAGTTACTTGAGGCGTCAACCTCCAACTGATGTGTCTGAGGTACAGGAAGGTATTATCTTGGTTATACACACATACAGTGATAGTTGCCTGTCAGCGTAAACATATCAGAAGTAATACCTCCAAATATCCGTAACATCGTCCAGTATTAGCGGGACTACCTGATGCTAAGCGTCAATTCATTACAACCCGATGAGTCAAAGTCGAGTAAGTATGTAGTAGTCGTAGGTCATCATCAAAATTAGAAACTTCAAAATTAGTCTTCGATCAGCTTGTTACCGGTGGGGTTTGAACATAGTTTCAGCTCTGCATACGACCCAATCCCACTGAAGAATGATTCCGTTTCTAAACCGCTGACCGAGGCTGAGGCGCGTGTCATTGCAAGCAACGGCGTAGAAACTGGTCTTCAGTACTGACTAAATCTATTTCTTCAGAGTGTCGTTCAAGGGATCGTTCATAGTTATTCCGACTGATACCAACTCACTAGAAGTAAGATTAAAGTTCGAGAATTAATTTTACATGCACGGGCCGCTCGAGAAAACTGAAATTAAACTTTTAATGGTACATTTTAGTTGCCGGCCCCATTCCCAAACAAAACCTTTTGTAGTCAGAATTAGAACTGGAGTTGGCGGAATCACTTTTTATTACTAATTCATCTTCTTCGGAGTCATCGGCGTCTGATTTGTCGGAGGATTGTCCTTCTGCTCGTGTTTGAACACCCTTGTCTTCTGTGATTACCCCTAGGATCTTGGTGTTATATGAACCGTAGGTACCCGAAATTTGAAGCAGTTCTCGTAAGCCCTGCAAATTAGGAATTTATAACTTTAGTTCAACGTCGTGAATTGTGAGTAAAATAGTAGCAGAAAGTGTAGGCTGCAGGGTTCGATCATTATTTAGGAGTATTGGAATTCAGAAGAGAATTCATATTCAATAGCTTTTTTGTATGTGTCAGTTAGGATCACGAATACTAGCAAAGCCACAACATTTTTATTTACGGCTTACTCTATTTTCTTTCCATAAACAAGACATGAGCTCTTCTTCTTTCAATATAGAGGCTTCATCCTGCTGTATTGCTTGCCGTATTACATACTTCATGTCATTTATTTCATCTGTATTTCGCTCCATAACCTGTAATTTCATTTTACTTTTTACAAAGGTTTTTACTTTTACTTGCCTAAACTGTAGGAACTGCGAATTGAATCCTTGTGTTAGCACATCAAAATAGAAACATTGCATCTACTCACCTTAGTATTCGTATCAATTGATTTTAATAGTTTTTGATCTAGATACTTGCTATCCACTAATCGGGCGATTTGCTGCCTATATTTGCTCATAATTAGATCAATGGCATTTTGCTGTTCTTCAAGTGCAATTCGAAGTTCCCGATTCTCTTGCTGCAAGTCCATAATGTGTTTATTTTCTTGTTGTATTCCGGCAACTAAGGCAAGGCGAGGTCTTTCAGAAGCCAGGTCATTCAAATGAGATATATCTTCATGGTACTGCAAGGAGGTAAGAGGTAAATCTTATTTTAGGAGAGTAATTCATTTTGCTTACTATGGATGAGTACGCCAAGATAATCGAAGACTTACTTGTTTCATGGCCTCAACATGATTATATACAGACTGCATTTGTGATAGCAGGGAGTCTCCTGAGGTCTGTGTATCTTTCAGTCTGTTAGCTAATATTTTAGCTGAATTAAGGACGTCCGGAAATGTGATCGACATCTTGGCTCCGCCAACAAATTAACTTGGTTTTAGCAATTGAATTCAAATTCTCTTCCTGTTTGCTCTTTAGCGAACGGTATCTGAAGAAAAAATAAGCAGATATACTTCTATTAAACTTGTGTCGGGACAATGCACTAACTACAAAACAAAGGCTCATTGTAATTTGCATTTAGCAAACGCGCAAACCGTTTTACTTTTACCGCTGTGTAACTGTAACAGCTGCTTAAGGAGCTTCCTAAATAAAAATAAGCTGCGAGTTCATTGAATCACTACTCAAGCAGTACTATGTACCTTTGTTGGTTTCTGATGCGTACAACATAACATAAGCTAATAAGCCATTCTACACATAGAGAAATAATTTCTATATTTGCCATCTCTCATATCCGTCATCCGTCCAATGAATCTTTGTTCGACGTTTGACGTTCAACTGTATTATTTATCTAACACGACGGTCAAGGATACCGATGGAATACCAATCAGAGCTGTACTTATTATTTGGGTTACTCTATCATTTACGCTGAATGCTAATTGCAAACAAACAGTATTTGACTTGTGACTATAGAAAATCTTGAATAAAATAATACCTATGTAATACAGATCTGTACAACTAAAACCTCTAATATATTATTGTAAGTTCATTGCTCAAACCCAACTTACAGCTTACAGATGAGACAATTAAGACAGCTGGAGTAAATATTCTTAAATTAGCAATGGACGCCCAGGAATCAGGGATTGGCACGTTGGATTTCAACGGACGATGTGGCGAATGAGCGACAACTTTCGTTGAATTTTAAGAATGAATCCCGTCCCGATGACTGAGAACGACGACAAGCTTCAAATCTGGATAAGTTGTCCTCTAAGCTGTTGGTGACTGGCTGAAGACGTGTATTATTACAACTAGAAGAAGTATGACGTACGTGACACCCAAGAATTGTAATTTGTAAAACACCTAATCTGGCACAGCAGCAGCAGCAGCAGCTCAATCCTCACGATCAGCCTTCTCTATGATGAACAATCTCTTTACCAAAATACCTTCGTCCCCATTCATTCTCCCTGCCTGCCCCACATCTCTAGCCACGGATTGGAGAAGGCTATTCAAATACACTTACCTTACACATAGAACCCTATCGTTAGCTTACAAGCCTCAAGGTTATAAAATAAGGCTTGTGACACCTTTCAAATCAGAAAATGTTACACCTTTCGTCAAAAATACAATAGAGTGAATGAACTTCCTTGCCAGCACACGTAGATACATACAAAATAAAAATCCGTAATCTTCGTCCCTCGTCACCGTCACCAGTCACCGTCATTTCTCATGTGTCATGTCACTTTACCTAAATAATTAATTTTTCAAAATAAAAAAAAGCGATGTTTGAAGCTGCCTTAAAATATTCGTAAAGTACTCGTCGTTTATGCATTATTAAATTGGGAGGGAATACGCAACGCAAATATCTCGGTCTTCCGTACAAAAGCTTATTCCCTTTGATTTTTTAATTTTTAACATTTTTTATCAAGTAATAACGATTGATGGAAATAGGCTAAGTAGTAAAAAACTGGGAGACATCTTCCAACTATAGGCGAATTGAATTTTGAATTCAGCAATACATTTCCGAATTGAATTTTGAATTCAGCAATACTAAAATTCATAGAAATTCATCTGCAGGATCATCATCATTTCCAATTTCCGAATTGAATTTTGAATTCAGCAATACTAAAATTCATAGAAATTCATCTGCAGGATCATCATCATTTCCAATTTCCGAATTGAATTTTGAATTCAGCAATACTAAAATTCATAGAAATTCATCTGCAGGATCATCATCATTTCCAATTTCCGAATTGAATTTTGAATTCAGCAATACTAAAATTCATAGAAATTCATCTGCAGGATCATCATCATTTCCAATTTCCGAATTGAATTTTGAATTCAGCAATACTAAAATTCATAGAAAATTCATCTGCAGAATCATCATCATTTCCAATTTCCAACGTCAAACGTCAAAAATTATAATAATTGTTTTAGGTATGCATCATTCACTGAATCTCGCGAGTGGGCTGGGCAAGAAGAGCTGATTTGAACGCGGAAGGCTTGAGAGCAGTCGGAAAAAAGCCACGTAGGTCCTCTTGTCAGCAACACGAAGAATAGCGGCGGTTAGCATAGCAGAAGAAGTCTTGATCCAGGTGTTGTTGTAGAAGATTGACATTCCAGCTTGTCATTTGTTTGAGGAGAGCCAGAAAAGTATTTAATTCCTAGCCCAGGTCACTGAGGTCACGGGGGTTTGCGTGTGTCAGTCAAGAGTTTCAAAATGCACACGGCGTTCACGAGGAGCCATGCCCTGATGGCATACACCGTCAGTGTTCTCGCCGCCCTTACATTCGTATGCTTCTGTACGACTGCATTTAGGGACTACAACACCACTGCCACCATCAATACTGTGACAGTCGTTGTGTGAGTCCCTTTTACACAACTAACTGTATTTTTTAGCTGTAAACATTAACTAATAACCTTATTCTAGGATTGATTCTTAATTTGAAAATGGTATTTGAATGAAGCAGCGCGCAGCCCTATGCTACGCGTTATCAGCTATTACTCACAAAATTGTAAATGTTTAGCCGAGTTTGGTATGAACGCTTAATCGTTGTTTTACAGGCGTAGTGTTCCTGACTACGGTGCAGCTCGAGAGAAGAATGACATGGGCTTCATGATCTTTGATCTCAAGGCCGACCTGCGTCCACTGTTCAATTGGAATGTGAAACAACTCTTCCTTTACTTGACAGCCGAGTATGAAACCCCCAGTAATAAATTGAACCAAGTCGTTATTTGGGACAAGATTATACAGCGTGGAGAGAATGCAGTTCTGGATCATAAGAATATCCGACCAAAGTATTACTTCTGGGATGATGGACATGGACTCAAGTAAGAAATTAAAGCTGTTTCATAAAGTATAAGGTTGCAGAGGTCATGCTAAAGAAATTTTCTTCATTTGACAGGGGTAATAAGAACGTAACGCTGACTCTATCATGGAACGTTATTCCAAATGCCGGTAATCTTCCCAATTTAGTAGGAGACGGAAGTCATTCGTTCAGTTTTCCAAATGAATACACGACTACCAAAATGTAGTTAACTTATTTATAGTTTCTAATCTACGCATGTATCTATCAATATGTTGTTTTCTGGGGAAAATATATATACACTTACAATTTGAAAACAGTTACGCCGTAGAGACTTCGAATCGAGTTACAACTCTACCTTCCTCAAAGCCTTATTATTTCTTGCCCATTATTTTAGAAGCTTTTGCTCATTGATTGAAGTCACATTTTATTGTAAAATTATGATACTGCTAAAAATGAAAGAAAATATTCGTATCCACCTTGGCTCATTCTTATTCAGTTTATGCTAGACTTATCCAGACCATGAGCCATGCCAAACCATGAACTGAAGAGGTGAGGCTTTTAATTCGCTAAAATTCTATAAAAATGGCAAGCTGAAAGTCCAACATCACTATCAACCTCCACTTCAAGCATATTGAATTCAAATACCACATTTTGCACGTACATATGACGAATAATGTTTATTGGGGCATACATTGGCTAAAATTCCACACGTAACTTGCTCATACCGGAATCCTTGAGTAATTGCAGTGCTTTAGGCTTTAGTATAACAACCGTACTACTATATATAGAATTACGATTCGAATATTTCAAGGATGAAGGTACATTAGTGTGGTTATTTAAATTTAAATTGCCACATTTTTAATACGTATAGACACAAGTAGTGAATTTTGGTTTTTAGTGAACATTTAAACTTTGAAACGCTTAACACTAGCACGTCGGAAGTCGGAACATGAAACGGATTTAATATTTAATAATTTAATATTTAATAATACCTATGAATATCAACGCGGTGCGCTGCCGCGGATTGGATCACAATTAACACTCGCCAACAAACATAAGTTGCAGGTTGCAAAGCAATCGAACATCTTATATCTAAATAGCAAGCAAGACCAAGCCATGCCTGGAGTATAACTACCCTACATTAACATAAAGGTACATAACATATAATACGAATACATATTTAAAACTTTCAACCAAGACCGAGGCACAATTTAAACTTTTTTAACTGAAACGTACACTGGGCAATGGGAAATAGCGAAGCAGGACTAAAATTACGATTAAACATGAAACGATCGAACAATCAAGCGCTCAGCACAAGGAACCACTTTCCATTATATAACCACTAACTACCTCAAGAATTCACGTAGGAACCATAATTGTAAATGGGAATGTCTTCAGTTTCCACGCTCAAATGTTTGCTGTAAACTTCTACGAACTTTGATTGATTCAGAAGAAGATCACTGTAAGCAAGGCTTCTGGACGGGTCCTAGCGGCAGGCTGACAACCAATAGTATGATGACGTCTAAAATATTTTTAAACTTCAAACCAGTTTTCGGTTTTCCTCAAGAACGGGCTGAGTTGAATGCTGAGTACTCGGTGGACGCTGAGCAAGTGTGCATTGTTTGTAGCCTGAATTTGGATCCAAAATTAAAGCACGAGCAAAGCCATCATAAAATTACACCGGAAGCGGATAAGGAGGGTTTTGAATCACTCGAATGCTCGAAATTCCAAATCGGTTGAATTCTAAATTATGGATCTTTGGCGTGGAGTCATCTGTCGCAGGTCGCAGCATGAATCATCGGAGTTAGCTTGCTACTCTAGCTTCTATACTATGGTCAGTACGAATTGTTTAGTGGTAGTCCTTTGACTGATAGAACAAAATATAGCCGGTTTCGGAAGATTTCTGAACCGTTGACGTCAGGCCATAAAAATCTTCAATTGCTGAAGCATCGATTTTCTGTAAAGCCAGAAAAGATCAATTATTCGTCCATTCCACACCACCACCACTGTCGTAATTCGTATTAATTCACATTTCTTTTATTCTACTGTTTCAACCAGCAGCCATTATTGATTACCAAGGTATAGTTTTGCACACTGTTTTTAATTTTAATTATTAGAAGAAAAAAACGTGTCATACTTACATCTACCATATCGTCATCGAAGAGCAACCAAAAGCCATGACTCTTTACAATGCTAATATAATGTCCCCGGTTAGGGCCGCTTCCGCAGTGGACCACGACAGCCACTAAATCATATAATCGGTCTGGATTTACCGCATCTTCCGACTGTCAGAAAATAATTGGATTATTTACCGCGCGTTAGATGATATAAATTAACGATGAAATATTATTAGAATTAGAATGTAAATTTTTTTTCTTATTCGTACCGTATTGAACAGTCTCAACTCCAAAGGAAATACGACTCGGTGTGACACCTTGATATGGCGATTATACTGTTCCACGTATTTAAATCTTTTCAGATGCAGTGCCAAAATTACAGGAAGCTTCTTTACCCTCATACGTTTCTAATAACAAAAAGTACAATCAAAATTTAAGTTTGGGATAGAAAATAAAAAAGTAGTAGGTCACTTGACCTTGTCTTCATTTTATAATTATACAAACCTGCGCCTCTTGATAGCTACAGCAATTATCACACTCGAACTTGTTGTCTCCGCAAAGGGTCTCAGTATTACTAAAACACCGAAGACAGTGAGTTATGCTTGTATTCTGATCTATATCAATCTGCAGGTCAATGAAATCTTCATCCTTACTGCTGACCTATTATAGGAAAGCAAATTAATACATATTAAATATGAATGAGCTAAAGAGTTACATCAGGTGTCCCTGGCAATTAAAATTCGTGAATACATATATTATTTTCTTACACCGATAGTAATAGATTATTTCGTTTTCTTACCATTTCACAGTTTAGACACCGTGTTTCACTGGTTATAATCCCTTGAAAAATTTCATGGACCCAGGTTGGTTCTTGTGTTTTGGAATCAGACGCCATAGCGGCGGCATGACCATCTGCTCTATCTGCTGGCCCGACTCCAGATCCTGAACCAGACTTTTTGGATGTTTGCGTCTGCCTTTCCGCTAAAATCACATTTTTTTTCTTAATAAATTCGGACTGTTTGAGTTTTGATTTTAGGCAAGGCAAGAGTAAAATATTGAAGTGAAAACAAGAAAACAAATGGGATTGCTTACCTATAATGATCTCATTTATCCTATTGATTAGAAAATTGTAGAGCTCATGAGCATCCTGCTGTAGATAATTGTCAAACTCCTCTGGAAAAAAAAAGAACAACGTGTTAGCTTTCATCAAATACAAGCCCAAGTGATTAATCATTAAGGATAACCTTATTCTCCAATTATTCTTACCTTTATCCTTACGTAACCTTGCAATGAATTTCTTTGGCGCTATTGATCCCACTTTCTTCTTCTGGGTTGTAATCGTGTAAAATAAGTCGGCTAAGACTGATAACAGAGTTTCTTTCGGCCTTTTATTTTTCGCCTTGTACTCCAGTACTTTCTCGCGAAAGGGTTTACAGAAATATAGTGCCTGGAGCACGGAATTACTATAGCACGTAATTGCCGAACTGGAAATACGAAATGCATTAATTATTCAAGTTACTGCCGAACGTAAATAGATACTAATTGTCTTGTCAGGCACAATATCTGCGTCAATTTAAAAAGCAGCGTCAGTAATTCGGGCATTTTGAGCTGTCGACCATTTGTCGGGTGTCAGGTTTCGCCCAAATAATGCTTGTACACTAAAATGTGTTTCCGAAGACAAGTGAGCAAAATGTTAACATAATGGACAAAACCAATAAATCCATAAATTACTTACATTTGCCAACCCGAAGAACCTCTCATTGGATGGGAACTCTACGCCAATTTCCTTCTCAAGCTGGGATGCATTGGCTCCCTATGCAAAAATAGTAATCAAATTAGTATATATATAACAAAATAAATCTCAGTCTAAATAAATAAAAAAAAATATAAAATATAGCAGACAATAATACAATACAGCAGATAACAGACATTTACAACATCAAAACATGTAGTTCCGTAATGAGTGCCGTATTAATAAAGTACTTAACAGAGTTATTTATATAACATGATTTTGCGGTTCAATGCTTAACTCTTTTAAATAATAGCGTTATCAATTCAAAAACAGGAAGTTACGCTACAGGCTAGTACAAGTAAACTCACCATAACTTCGATTGAATTAAGGTCAAATAAGTTTTCCCAAAATAGGATGGATTATAACCAATTAGTAGAAACCGCTGACATGGTTATTAACAATTATGATAACCCTTTTAATTGTAAAAGCGCAAACTGCTCATGAGCACATACAACAAGCAGACGGGAGTATTTTTATTATTTTTATTTTTGGAAAGTCCCTCTTGCCAACTTCCTCCATCTTACGCCTTCTAGCACAGCGAGGAACCAAAATGTCATTAAAATTGTCAAAGATTGAAACTTATTAGATAATTCCTTATTGCAATTAAAATTATGAGATTCAAAAAGCCTTGTAATTTAGATTGAACTGAATAACCATGCAAAAACTATTTTTGCAATAGTACAAATTGCAGAAAAATTCAAATTTCAAATTGCTTGAGTACCGCCCACAAATTGCCTACAAGTAGGCAACACTGCCAAGGTTCCACTGTGTGAGGCTTTGTGCACAAGGGTGAAACCCTGGGACGGACGACAGACGACAAACAACTTACCGGATATTATACTACAGCATTACACTGCTGGCTAGACGTAAAAAATGCGTCAAGTAAGGAGAGATTCTTGGGTACATTATCTGGCATGTTGCAGTGTGAACGGCACAATGACGCTGCCTACTGCGGGGTTAAAGAAACCTCAGTATTGGACCCAATTAGACAAGGTGGTACGAATTGTTTGCTATTTGTATGGATGTGTCTAAAAAATTGGAAATTGGACACACGATTTTAATAGACTCCATTAAATTTACTTGTGTCTAAATATTTGTCATGAGTAGAATTATTTTTTATAGTAAATAATTTCGTTTTTAAATTCATAGATTGATACAAAAAATACGTAATAAACTTTGATGACAGTTCTTTTGTATGGTAAGCTTTATGTATAATAAATTCTGAATGATTAGGTTCAGTAAAATTTAGCCTTTCAAAGCTTGTAAACTTGAGCATGCTTACCAAATAGCTTAGGCACGACAGGCTATGATCGAGTTACATTATTCAAATTCAATGTATCTTGAAAACTTCGATCATTTTCTAAATAGGTACTTAAAGGTTAGTTGCTCGATAGATGTGTAGGGTCTGTTAGTGTATAAAAGAAAAGGCGAAATAAGTTACATTTATATGACAACTCCTGTAATCAAATTAAGCACAGTTTTTTCATAATAGGACTATTTGTTAGACACGTGTAGGTAGAGTTCTGTTTTACCTAGCATGAATTATTGTGCGGAAATAAATTTTAAGGAATACCTAGCCTTTTATATTTGGTATTAGGTAATTTTACGGATATGATATACTTCTTTTACTGATAATTTTTCATGCCAGATAATGGTATTTTGAAGCAACGCCTAATCCAATTTTTTAAATCTTTTGTTGTAAAATTTTGTGACAACGTGTGGAGCGAGCGTGGAATATATGTGAAAATCTAGAAAATGCATCCACCCTGCCCTGGGCCCAGAAGCAAGTCTTGAGTGGGACCCTGTAAGCTTGAGTCATGGAATTGCAACCCTGTACGAAGCCATGTTTCTTTCTTCTGTAGAGAGAGCGTGTGTGTCTGACCGGGTACTTTTCATCGGCAGCAGAGGCAGTGCCATCAGTCCACGCTCGCATCTGCTCCTCGTCTCATCAGGTAAGGCCGGCTCTCTGCTCTCCATTCTACTTTTTTGGCATTTGACCCCAGTTTCAGTACCCACCCAGGGCTCTTGACATTAACATCTGGCCCGCTCTACAGTGCTCTTCGTCTATTTCTTGTAGGGATTAAGGGTCGAGATGACTAACAGCAAAGGGTACCGCCGCTCCACGCGGGATCTCTTCTCTCGTAAGTTCCGGAACAAGGGTGTCATCCCCCTCGGAACTTATCTCAAAGTCTACAAGGTTGGGGACATCGTAGACATTAAGGTGAGGCCTTTGGTCGCTTTTTTATATCTATTTATGGGTCACGCGTTTATTTTTACCTCTAAAAGGCACGCTCGTGAGTGGCATGGAACAAGCATGCGGCGGAAGCTTGCGATTGGCGCTGCGCTCCATTCTGTCACCTGTTGTATGTCATCTGTCATGCGTGCCTTCGCATTGTCTCTGTTTAAACTTATTATTGCATGCATATTGTCATTTTTGATTGTAAATCCCGATACCACTTCAAGTGAATCGCTATGCTACAATTCTGAGACGTTGTGCGAGGCGGAGTCATTAGGTATTATAAAATATCTTAGTTCTGGCCAGGCTCAATGTTGTTCATTTCAGTTGTATGTAGTTATTTTTGCAGGGAGTAGGCTTTGCAAGTAATAATTGTAGAATTGATAATGATTCCGAAATTATTAGAGCTGTAGTAGTTGCTTGGAATTGGAATATTATCGTACCTTTTTTAAAGTCATGGTTCAGAATTTCATGTGGTAGACAGACAAGTTATTTAGTAATAAACGGATGAACGAACGTTCTGACAATCTACTGTATATACATTCAATTAAAGTCAGTGGAGTTTCGGGAATCAATTAGTATTAGTTTAATTTAATTCCGTACCGTTTAATAAAATCCGTCAGATCAGGTGTTAAATACTGAAAGAAATAAATGAGCCTACAGATAGATTCACATGCGCCGCTCACAATCTTACTCTGTTTTGTATATCTTTGTACATTTCTACTTCTTCTCTTTCCGATATTTAACTGACTCGGTCTCGGTACATGCATCAAAATACTCTTACGAACGAATTGTATAGCATACTCAAACTCAAAACCTATAGCTTTGATTTTTCCTCTCTGAAAATTCTATAAAACCTAACCCATCTAAATCATGGTCGATGTGTCTTATGTGATCCTTTTGTCAAAAAGGTGTTCAAAAGGCGAATGGTATAATCTATTGTACAAGCACAGATCAGTTAGAAAGCATGTCCAATCGAGGTATCGTGCTCGATGGCTGATTTGGTGGATTTTGTGATGAAGGAGGACCTTTATTTTTGTTTATTTACGAGATTACTAATTGCTTATTATTACTTCTATTTGTTCTTCAGGGTAATGGAGCTGTCCAGAAAGGCATGCCGTATAAATACTATCACGGCAAGACGGGGCGTGTGTACAACGTAGCTCCACGCGCTCTAGGTGTTGTCGTCAACAAGCGTCTCCGAGGCAAGATCATCCCCAAGAGGTAATTCAATTCCCGTTCCAAAGATCTTTCTTGATTTCATCAATGCGTTTCATATTTACTAATCTGTTTTCCCTTTCTAGGATCAATGTCCGCGTTGAACATGTTCGACATTCAAAATGCCGACAAGACTTTTTGGACCGAGTCCAACAGAATGAAACACTGAAGCGGGAAGCTAAGACCAAGGGTGTTCGAGTCGTTTGTCGACGACAGGTAAGTATTTTGTCTACCTATATTTTAATAATCAAATAATTATCAAATGAATTATAAAATCAAACTCACGAGTTATTTTTTGTTTGTTAATGTTTCAGCCTACCCAACCCCGAGCTGCATGTGTTGTAAGGACAAAAGGAAACGAGCCTGTTCTCCTTCAGCCCCTTCCATATGAGTTCATCGCTTAAATATTTTACATCTTTTAAATAAATGGAGATTTGCGTGTTTCAAGTTTCTGGTTAATTTACCTTTTGTTCAGTCTTGGGTATTATTTATTGCTGTTATGGCGTTGTTTTTCTTGTAAGTTCTTGTTTCTTATTTCGCTTCGTCCAGAAAATGTTTTAATAGAGTCTCAAAAAGCAAATACACAAGAAGGTCCATGGTCCATATCTTCGTGAAGTTAGACCTGAATACGTAAGCCACTGTTTCAAGTTTCAACTAGGCTCTGAATTGGCAAAGATTTTAAAACCGTGGACGGACAGTCTAAAAACGCAAACAAATATCTGGGCAGTGCGCAGCGCAGCGCTGTCAATTCACCTGCCCAATGACTAAGTTCTCTTGAGCTTTCTCTTGTTAGTTCCAGTCTCGATTCGATATGATCCAGTAGATAAATTGTGCACCACTGTTGGATTTTCGCTGGTGACCTTAGTTAGGTCTCAAACTGGGTACGGACTACTTGTTGGATTTATGCTCCCAGCTATGACTGTATGACACAGGTAGACAAACTATAATGACAACCGATTAAAACAGCACTAGGGAGGAACATTTTTGTTTTTGAGAACTTTTTAATTTATTTTTCTGTTCGCAACATTCAAGGTTTCATCAGACAATTCATTTACTTTACACTCGAGTTTATATCGGATCTCGTGCGGGTGGAAAATTGGGAATGAGTCCACTAAATTAATTTGGACGTGTGATCAACGAGCGAGAGCGGGGCAGGGCATCAAGGGACCAGACGCAAGGGGTAAGAAGACGAGTGGTACGCTGGACATGTTGGATGGTGGATAATGGCTGGAGCTGGGATCTAAGAAATATAACAAATAGAACAAATGTAAATATGATGGCTATTCATACTAATGGGCGAAAACGTCTAAGCTTAGGCATCCTCCGCCCATACGGTACCTACTACGTAATAATAATAATCCGTTCTTATCCCAAAAATTAACGATAGCAAGGAATGTGTGATTCTTCTAAATTAGATTTTGACTTTACTAGTGCTGTGCAATGCTTTTCGCGTCTGCACAACGCATAGCGCAAAACCAGCACCACGACTTACAGCTAAGCTTACCAAGAAAAATTGTCGCCGTTTGGTTGGTTGAGGCAAGAAGCATTCAGGGCCATCCACCATCATCTTCGTGACCTTGATTCAGTGTCCCAACTCCCGACAGTAGAATAGAAATACTTTGATAGCCCCAGCAACGACGCATTTCCATGGCTGCGGTGGTGGTAGTATTAACGCCGGATGCTTACGTTGAAGATCTTCCAAATGCTGCTGAGTAAGGTCATTTCATCAAGAAAGCTGTCGTGGGTGGTACAGATGTGGATTCCATAGTGCTCCGTGATTCCGACGATGGCCAGCGTGGCGAATACAATCAGCCCAAGGATGATGATGAATTTGCGGCAGCTTCTCATTCCATGGTTGTTCCGTTGTGGCCCTTGTAAATGCTCGGCAACCGCAATAATGTTGTCGTTGTAGTCCACTGGGCCTGGAATCGGAGCAACTTCCTCAACGAACGGCAATGGACCGGCTGGTCCTTGTGCTGGAATTTCTGCCACTGGTGCTTCGAATGGGAACGGTGCTTCTGGTTGCTGTCCTTGCAATGGTTCATCGAATGGCATCGGAGCCGGAGCAACTGGTACCAGTAACCCAGCTGCTGTAATGACGTATCTGGCCGGACCGGGAAACATTTCGTTTAGTCGCATACTAACCTGGCCTTGAGTTGGAGCAGGTGGTGGCGGTGTCCTCAAGGCGGCTCGAATCATCATTATCTGGCTTCTCATCTGCCTGGCCCGCCCTCTGAGACAATCTGGCCCTGGAATCGCTTCCTTCTCTGTTTGCAGACATCATGAAGTTGGGTTTAGGTTAGGGTGTACCTGTGCCTGGAAATGGAAATAGAAGGAATACTTTCAGGATTCCAAGTCGATAAAATTTTCGATGACACCTTTGGAAAATGAAGACACGAAAGGTTAAAAAAAAATTGTAACTGTTATTAACTTTACCAAATAAGAAGTATTATTAAATAACGCTTTATGCCTACCTTAACTAAAGAAGCGTCCTTTAGGGGTTGTTGTTTGACTTCAGCGTCAAATGAATGCGGAGTTTTCTTTCTATTTTGGGCTTCTGATCTTTGATGGTCGTTTTCAAGCACACTTGCAGACCTCCTGGTACTGCCGTCAGGCTTGATGAAAATTTTGAAGCGAAGTGATGTCGTTCTGGTGGGTCGGCTCCTTTTTATACCATCGGCAGGATATGCTTCCGGGATCTTTCAGGAGTCCCATTGGCTGTCTGGGATTTGCCAATGATTTTCAGAGCAGAGATTCCTCCCAAATCATCAGGGTTCGGTCATTAACATATAATCTTATGGAGACTCCCCTAATTTCCCCCACCCCCTCAGATTTGTCAAAGGCAGGAAAAGATAAGAACTAAAATTTGGGATTCGATCTTTAACGTGGGGTCTTCATGAAGGCCTCTTTAAGTTCCTAAACCCTAACACTACCCCCAGCTAAAGATTTTTACCGGCAAATTCGTACTGGTCGCTGCACTGGTTGATCGAATGACCTGATGTTTCATTTGTTGACGTTAATAGTGTTGAATTCCAAAAAGTTTCACTGGTATTGAGTTGTTCAGAAGTCAACACCAGAGAGTCCCAGATATAGGTATCCAGATCAAATTATTCTGGTGTTGGATATTCTGGATGTTATTCTGGAATATGTATATCATTTTTGAACAGCTTTTGATCTTCATTATAACTCAAAACAGCTATTCCCATTATTGCGATAAGCATAACGTCCCAAACATGATCCTTAGTTGAGTATTCACCTCACCATATAACCTGTTTGGAATCAGACGAAATTGGATATTGATGTAGAAATCTTTGGCCGCTGCGCCCGAAGCTGGAATGCATAATATCTAATTCCTGAAAATATGACGAAAACGCGATGAGAAAAGAAAGCAGTCTGGCCGACTCATCTAGAATTTCAATTTGCATCTCATTGACATTTTTGATTTAAAAAAAAATGAAAAATATCTTTAAAATATGCTTAAAGGCTTTGCTCCGAGTGTCATCTGTTTTCGCCGTGTAGTCTTTTTATTGAGATGGGATATTTGATGCTAAGGTAATAGTTAAAATAAAATAATAATTTAAAAAAATAAAGTTGCGCTTGTTTTTGAAAATGCAACGAGGTAATGTTGGGTGCTTTACCCTTATCTGGACTAGAGTTAGAAGTTAGAGTTAGAATTGAAGTAGGATTTGAGGGGCACCAAAATAAATAATTCAGCACTTTTTTTCACCACCGAAAGCAAACAGTGCAATGCCGTAAAGAAAAGCACAGCGAGTGAAAGTCAAAAGAAATATACAATAAAGACAGGGCTGCACAGAAAAATATAAATATACTTTGCTTTCACCGCAGCAATGTTCCTCTGCTATCAGTTACATATACTTAAGGCAGTCTTACATTGATTAAAACGTACTCTAAATTCGTAATACATAGATGTGTTTCAATAATCTGTACCAAGCACCTAACCGTGATTATGTGGATAATGATAATAACGCTGCATCCCTTATAAACATGGAAATCAAAAGCCGTATTTGTAGCCGTAAATTAAGGATTGTAAATCGTAACTATAAGCGGTTTGAGCAAAAAATTACAATTTATGTTCCGCGAGAACTCTATTCCCGAAAAATTTTATATGTTTAAAATTTAATCGGTGCAGCTCTCACTAAAAATTAGTTAACCAGCCTAAAACTAAATTGATTATATAATAATCATTCATGTGTAACATTGATACATCCATCCGCGTGAAAATGTAGAAGAGTTTTGAATAAAATGAAAAACAAATGTGTTCGCACCACCGCTAATCCGATTATTGATTAGTTCAATGTTTAAAAACTTTAGAAAGTTTTTTATATGTGTTTATTTGAACGATCTATATGCAACAATAGGAAAATGTTCTCAAGTGGAACTGTTTAATAAAATGTTTCAAACTCTAGTAGTATACAAACTTTTATTCAGGAGCAACTTGGGAATTTTTAGGACAAACTCGTTTATTTTCCCAAAGTTCTGTTATATGTATTTTTGGCTATATGAGGTGAGGAGGACCCAGGAATTGGTTCAATAGTGTTAGAGTCTGGGCTGTTAGGTTGACTAGAACCGAACGTTGTCCTCGTGTTTTCTCCAGGTTTTTCGTCATTCTCAACTTGGAACTGGCAGAGAGAGGAGGTCTTGAGGCTTTGCTGGGGTTCCTGGTGGCCTGTGTGGCTGCTCATTATTTCATTTCGTCAGCTTGGATATTGGAACGTCAGGTAAATTTAGAGTTTTAAGTCATCTCAAAATAGCAAGCCTTTTTTGTGTCATCACAATTTTTGGTTCCTGTATTTTCTTGCTTTAATTTTAACACTGATATGTTTTGCGGATGGTGTTTGCGACGGTGCTGCAAAGTGCAATCAACCCGATCGCACAGCTGACTAGATTTTCTCATATGCCTTGCTCAGTTGACCTAATTTCAAGGAACGCATCGTTCTAATTTTTAATTGTCATCTCAAGTTGCGGTATCTAACGTGTGTGCTTTATGCTGTAAAAGTTTAATTGAAAGAACGTTACCCAAAAAAGACGCCGTCAAAAATAAATAGTTTAAAAATATATCGGAAAGCCAAAGACGCTTTTTGCCTAATTTTATCCAGATTTATTCAAAATGCATTTCAGGAAACGCTCTAAGCTGATCTCCTAAAAAAACACTCTTGATCATGGACGAAATTCAAGAAGACTGACGGGAAATAAAAGTCCTAGCAAAACTCCGAAGAAATAGATTGACGTAAACTTGCTGATTCGATAAAATCAGAAGACTCAACGCAGCTGAAATCTGGATCGTAAATAGTAATTCTGGATCAAAACTTTACAATATTGTTCTGCGAAAAAAAAATTCTCTGGGTTCTCCTAATGGGTACTTCAAATGGAACATGTCAAGAGGAATTTCTTTATTTTCCTGCGGACGGTGTTACGAAAACCAGTAAGTAAATAATCACGTAAATTACCAAATGCCAGAGAAATTCAAAGGTTACCTAATGTATTGATTATTTCCAGGTCTTATTCAAAATGGAAAAGTGGCAATTACATTAAATGACGAAGAAATCACTCTAATCAATGTCCGTGGTCAAGTCCATGCTATTCAGGAGAAGTGTCCACACCAGGGTAAGTAGTTGGAGCTCAGTTCAGTCTTTCGTATTGATTCGGTTGAGCAAACAGAGTATACGTACCTAATATACAGAACAAATCGATATTCGAGCTCAAAAGCGCTTGGTACCTTTTTTCTATTTCTCTCAACTAAACGATGCTGGAGGGCCCTTCAGCTTGCAAATAAATACAAAATACAACCACAAACCCACAAACAAATTTACTTGGGGAAATTGCTTGGCTAGGTACCTATTTGCTTTTCAAATGCACTTCCCTTTAGGCCGAATAAGTACAATAGCTAGTGGAAGTACACAGTAGACACACAAGTACATGTAGCATAGTTGAAGCATGTACTCCGAGTTTCCCGAAGGTTTGAAGTACTTTCCTAAATAACGCAGCGTAGAATAAGCGCCGTTAGAACTGAACCATTACCCGTACCTACTGGGGCTAACGAAGAGCCGCCATTTTCTATGCATTGATAATGATCGATTACGACAATATTTTTTTCTTAATACGATTTTTACTCGATTTCAATTCCATGAAAGCAAGACGAGTAAACCATTAACGCGAAACATAATTATTTCGTTGGTCAGCTAAATTATTTCCTCACTTTTCAGGTGGCCCACTGCATCTAGGTGAAATTGAAGATCTACCCAACAAGGCCCCATGTATCAAATGTCCATGGCATTCTTGGCAGTTCAACCTGATTACCGGAGACAACGTGTTTCCTGGAAATCGTCCAGAAAAGAAAATTCGAATTTATCCTGTGCGAGTTGAAGGTGAAAAAATTTCTGTGGGTTTCCAACAATTTGCCAAGAAAGTGTTCAAGGCCATCGAAGAAAAGAAATGAAATCTAAAATCTAGTCGGGGTGTTTGCGGAGTTCTAAGTCCAGAATACTGCCAATTGTAGAAGACATTTTTACAGTTTTAAATGACTTGTTTAGTATCGTTACTCCCTATAACTTATTTAGTAATAATTTATGAATTAATCGAACATTGCTATGTGTACTATCTATTGTTTTCGTATAGTCGATAGTATAGAATTTTTGGTGTTTCATTTGGTAGTGATTGCATAATATGCGGTCTATGCGGTTTTTGGAGCTGTATAACTTTGGTAAGGTTAGGTTCTAAAAAGATAGGTTAGGCTAGTTTTCAAGCCGAACCTAACCTAACATAACATAACGTCACTTTTTAGAACCTAACCAAAGTTATACAGCTCCAAAAATCGCATAGACCGCATATGCAACCACTTCCTTTCATTTAATACGCTCGAGATTATTATATTTATTGTTTTTCGACGTTTATTCTGTTACTCGATATTTTTTTTAGTTCCACGTGTATTTATCTGAATGAGGCTAATATTTTAGATACCTACTCATTTCGGCGATTAGTTATTTATTTTTCGTACCAGCGCAGGCGCTGGTAGCTACTCGTATTATTTTCGCCAAAGAAAATGCAAGTATTTGCTAGTTTAGGGTAGGATGCTCAGCTTTACGGAACGCCTGCAATGCTACTAGATTTTTAAATTAGAATTAAATCAATTTCCATGTACAATGTTTCGTAAAACATCTCGTTCGAGCATGGATGAAGATAGAAAAATACCAAAGTAGTCTGCTGTTTTACTTTATGTGCAAAATAGCAGCAATCGTTACAATCGGTGTTGACATGTAATGTAACAGTACATGGTACTGGTGAAAACAAGTTAGTACGTCCCTGACCATATGTCAGTATATAGAACTATCAAGTACATAATTAATTATTTCTGTGAAATATACTCAAGCTTTATAGTGAGCTGACTTATCAGTAAGACTAGCCGCACAACTTTCTGGCTTTTATTAATTAAATTTCATAATTATTAAGGTTGATTTTAGCTCGCCATGATGGACCAGGTGGACCGATATCGAAATGGAAACTATAAAAGATCTGATCTGCTATCTAATATATAGTGATTTAGTCGATTAACTGATAAACATGTATACGTGTGCTTTCCTGATGGTCGGAATATTTATATTAATATTTACTATTAATTTTAGACATAAAACTGTAATTTAGAATTCGCATTGGTACCACACGCTTTCAATTGCACCCGAGCCGAGCCGTTGTATCCAAAATGCAAATCTTTCAATAGTCAAAAAATAGTTAAGTTGATAAGCCATAGCCATTATAATGTTTCAAGAAAGCCAACCTAAGATTAGTGTACGTGTACGGTTGATCATATAGACTAGAAGCGTCAATATAACTTTTAAATACATGGTAGACACTGACTCAATGTGTAATGCTGATGTACAACTAGAATAAAAATCCAAGTAAATATCATGATGATCTGTTATGAACGTAGCTACAACAAATGTTGTGACGATTATGAGCACTCAGGTCGCAGATTCTGTATTATTCGGTTGCATTGGACGACCACAACCATTGCAGAATCCAACGAATCAACGCATAAATCAGAGATTTTATGAATTGCAATGCGAAGCTGCATGAAGTGAATTCGTAGATGTAATAAAAAGCTCTAACGTTCTACGACGCCGTTATTATTTATTTGAGCCAATGCTTCACGCTATTGAGATAAACGGGCGGTGCCAATATGAAATGCCAAATTCACCCTTTGCCTCTGAACCGTCCGCCGTCAATTGAGCACGGTCAATTGAGCACCGTCGATTGAGCACCGGTGCTCAATTTCGGTGAAGGTGCTCAGCTGCTCAGAGCAGGATTTTCGTTGATTTGGTTTAGGCTATGTTTAAATATTCTATGCTTGGTTAGGTTAGTTTTTCGGCATTGTTAGGTTAGATTCGCTCGTCAGGCGATTGAGCATCGGTACTCAATTGACGGGGAATTCCGAAGAACGTGCTCGAACGCTTAACGCTAGGCCTTGACTAGCAGCGCCCAAATATACCGCTTGTCGCTTTAGCTTCGCAGCTGTCGCAGCTTCATTGGCTAACCTCGGTTCGGTCTCGGTATATTAGACAGTTACAAGACGGAGCACATAGCAATATAATTGTAGCTCAACAATGTATAATGCCAAAATTATGAAAGACACAATGCTTCTACTTTTTTAATGGTATTGTTGTACAGGTCCACGAAGTTCAGACACTTCATGCTATGTAGAATTGGGAACACCAACCTTGCCTGAACGTTGTCAATTTCGCGGCATTGAAATTGAAACACACGGTCGTATCTGACGTTTATGTTTTTATTCCTTTAGTTACAGTTATAATTGTACATTATACATAGTAAATTCATCTTGGACACAAGTCGACATTTCGAGTTTCGCCAACGACTTAATCAAGAACATCCAGGTAGACAGGCGGACTACTTTTAGGATATTAATATTACAGAAGGGCATTCAGTATATTCTTATTTTAGGTAACATTGATCACATTCAGTTGTCAGATTACACAAAGGATAGACGACGAGTCGCATATTTACTATTCCGCTAAACAATTTTTCTCGTAAATTGTAACGCATATGATTATAGAGACCTCGTTAGCCAAATAAATACACCAAGGAAGTTTTCACCAATAAACGATACTTAAAATTATCTTCCCTATATCTTATCTATCACGCTCCGATTCTTAGTGTATCCGCTATCCGCATAATAACTGGCTCTTCTACACAGGTATGTCGATAGCTTATGCTTCTAAATTTGACCTTAAGTTTATAATTCATAACTCACATTTATAACGTAATCCTAAAATATCCCACAAAAGATGCGACAGAATTATAAGCTCTTCTCATTAGTGCCTGGAAAATAGAGCCGAAGGAAAAAGACGGAATTTCGTCTAAACACAAATATGAAGTCTAAATTAATACCAAATACCTAGTGTGAAACTATTCGTTAAATACTTAGCTCCAGCGTATAACTAATCCTAGATAGTGTGATTTGGCTATTTCTTGGAAATCGTTAAGTAAATTAACGCGTTGGTTGTAACGCAGGACACAAACACAACTGAGTAAGTCTGCTTGCCAAATATGCTAATACCCTGATCCTCAAAAGAATACTGCAAAATTTGGTAACGCTTAGAAAAAAAAGAAATAAGGAAAATCTAAATTAAAATATTTACATCCATTTCGATATTTCAATGGCTACGACAAGTTGAATTTGTAAGAGACAATAACTCATACAAAATAAATTAAGCATTCCTGAAAAAGAGAAAAAAATTGAAACAAAATGAGACTTTGAGATTCTAACGAGATCAGAGCTTAGCGCCTTTATGCTCTCACGTAATTAAATAATTTATTAGACGACATCACCATTTTTTTCTCGTTTTGAGTTTAGAGCTGATTCACATTGTTTCTGCTTATTTTTAATGCATGCATTTACATTAGTTGACCCTTGCTTTCTCTAAGCACTTTTAATGGCCGCATTCTATGTGTAGGTATGTATGTTGTACTTGGAGAAAGTAGAAAGTTGCTTACTCTCATTGTTTTTGATCGTTTAAATCTTTATAGGAAGGAGATTTTCTCAATCCTGAAGTAGCGGACCCAATACGTCTCCAAAAATAGATGCATATTGCAGCAAATCCTATACGGAACAGGATCATGATCAATACCTGCAATTTAAACAATTTTAAACATTATCAGTTACCTTATATCATAGTAATAATTATATGAAATTCGCTCATTTCGTTATTAAATAGCTACTCTGCACTACAAGCTATGTACTACGAACTATGACTATGCATTTAATAGCGTCGTTCTGGGTCTGCAAAGAGCTATTTCACCCATAAAAAACACCTATTATAACGCTCAAAACCATGATTTTAAATTGTCATGCTGCATATTTTCTTATATTTAGAATTTATTAAAATTCTTCGTCCAGCTGAATAAAATATTTTCAACGATACAATTGTATAGGTACCAATTATGCGTGCAACACATAGAGACACAATCCGCACCCAGGTGGCAAGTGGGATTGGTTCACATGAATCTGCTCTACACCTTTGATTTATGAAGATTGTTTCAAGACGCTTGGAACAAGGAATTACACGGGTCGTGAAACCCGGATTGGAGAAATGTTCTTTCATACTTTTGCTGTAAAATTACCACCTAGTAACTTGTAACATCCACTGACCCAGCACACTCGTGAATGTAATGGTCTGTCCCACTGGGACAACCACGGAGGCAGAGAGCGAAAGGCCGTAAATTCAAAGACTGCTTTGCAGGATTTCACATCGTAAGAGCATGGAGAAAGACAGAGCTTTCGTTTTTCTTTAGCTCAGAAAATGATGTAATCTCATGAAAGGTAAAAGGTAAAACTTTTTTCCTTTGCTTTCAGTGAGTCGGCATTATTCAGTGCAATATTTGAGAACAAAAGCTACAAGGATATTCCGATTAGTGCTTTCGTATTTCAGTAGAAAAACGAACTCAAGTTCATATTTCATAACGATGGAACTCAAATCAAATTAAACGTTAAATAAGCACTAACAAAATTTTATTTCATAATCATTTCAATGTTGAATATTTTTTAAAGTAAGGTTAGGCTGGGTTACAGTTAAATAAGTCATAATGAAATGGCAAATTATCGGCAATTTGAAAATTTAGGTAATGAAACGAAATCTAGTAAAATTTGTATTTTTGGCAAAAAAAATTGAATAGAAAATTAGACAGTATTTAAAGAATTTGTGAGTGTGTTAACTAGATGAGAAATAGGACAAGGACATAAGGCATACCCTTACGCAAGCTGAAACTACTACTATATGCCCTAGTATTGCGCCATTAAGAAACCATCGGATTTCTAGTATTTAAAAATTTTATTATATTATAGTTCTCACTTTATACAATTTAAGATAAAAAAGCGCATGTAGATGAAATAAAACTATTATTACGAAATACTGGCTGTGATTTTCGCGTGAACGAAATAGATTTAAAACACAAAACTGCATGTGACATGGAAATAACAGGAGACTCAGCTCTTTGTTTAAAATTGAAACCCAGTAAATTGCGGAAAATCGCCAAACCGTTGTTAGTGTTTTTTGTGTTTCTTCATCCAGCGAAACGCCGAAATTCTAATTCTCCTATTCACGTCAAAAGGTAAAAAGTTCATACTGGCACACAAAGGCTAAAAACTAAGTTTTAAACTCGGAAGAAATCGCTTGAGTTGACAGTTCGGCGTCGATTTAACTTTTTTATTTCATTCCACTATATTTAGCCATATGTGATTCTGTAATAAGTTTGCAACTTCGTTTTGCAATGAAATCAGCAGGGCAGAAGAGGTGCAAAAAAGTTTAGCCCTCAGCAAACCAAGTAACAAGAGAATTGTACCCATGTTCTGTGCACTTTAACCTTTTAGTATGGAGCACAGAATTTAATTCTCCTAAAAGCGAACAAATAAAGACGTTATTGAAAAGCAAAGACCAAACCGTATATTTCGATTTAAAGACGCAGCTCGCAACTCGCAGCCCACGGACTTTCCAAAAGAAGAAAGTACGCTAATACCCATTCCATGTAATCCCTTCCCACACCCATTTTGTTCAGATATTAACCCGAGTTTTTCTATTTCGTAACGTCTGAGTTGCACGCTGTGAAAAAATGACATAAATATAATATGAAAACCGTCGGGTAGTTGAACCAGTCCTGAACTTGTCTATTGTCTTATTATTCTTGTAGGTTTAATTCACAGTATCACCGTTTTATCATAAATCTCCATGCCACGTGGTTGCCCAATTCGAGTGAGTTTAAATTTTGACATTCACAATTTTACAATATGTGAGTTTTTGTAAAATCATTTTTGGTGACTTATACTCGAAGCGGCTAGTCATAAACTTGTTCAAAAGCGTTAGTTTTAATCCGACTGGACGCTAAACTATTTAGTCCAAATCCTGGGCCTGACACTGATTTAATTTAAGAGCAAAAGCATAATTGGAGAACAGTGGGGACTCACCATTTTCTCGAATAAAAGTCCAAGTCCATTTCCGAGAGCATAGAAGAAGTCCACGACGAGGAGTGCGATGAAATGAACGAGAACAGCATACTGAAGAGCTCTCGTGACCGTTTTGTCATTCCAGTACAAGAATTTCCAGAGTAGGAATGACAGAGCTGTGAGAGAAGAGACTTGATTAAACCTCATTTAATTACATCTACATCACTCACTCACAAGGATCAGAAATTAAGCTTTAATGCAATCTCGCTAATCATTGTACTCTTCACTTCAACTCAATCCGAAACCAAATGATAAATCGGCACCGACGAGCAAGTCTTTCACTAAGAAAACCTGACTTTAGAGATCATTTAAGGTCCCATATTGGATGGACATGGACAAGAGTGCCAACTCCTCGTAATTTAATTATAAACAGAGTTTGTTCAAAGAAGTCAGAAATACACTGCTAGCAAAAGCTTCTAGTGAGCAGATCAATCTAAATCCCGTCTAAAAGAAGCCGCTGCTGGTCCGGACACTCTAAAGCTGCTGCTGTTGTTCAGTCGACCGTTGTTTGCTTCGTTATCTTTGGACGTGCTATTCATTTGACGCTGCTTCTGCTCTGGCGTTAAAATGCAATTAATCAGGGTTATATATGTCATTGCGTTCCTCATCAAGATGTGCCCTTCAAGAAGTTTTCACACTATGCAATTGTACACCTGGTAAAGCATGAAACACTATCCACTATCCAATGTATCAGCGATTTGCATGTGAGGAACACTTTGCGGTCAAGCAATTGTAGAGCGCATTTTCGTGAAACAGCGAAATCGAAAGGAGACTATCGACTACAGGCTTAAATTGAAACACGGATCTAGAAGCTTTCCCCTTGCTCGTGTCTATAGCTAGCTCACTTGACAGCTTTCTCTTGGCCTCGTCTACAGAGAAAGGCGGAAACTGTGGACTCGCTCACCCGTCTAACCTACTTCTTTGTTTCGAAACAAACTCTTTCACCGAGGATTATCTGCCTCATAGAAAGACTACGAGAGCTGAAAGCTACTTTCAAAGTTCCAACCTTATGTTTGCTTTAGGTAAAAGTTTGAGATTGGACTTTCCAACTATAGCAGGCTATTCAATATGGAGAAAACCAAGGGCGAAGTTTTATGTACAGACATTTTAGATGCGTTAAATGATAGGCGGTTAACGAAATCGATTGAAACGTAACACGTAACTGCTAATGGGTTCGCATTATTGAATTACATTATATACATAGTCCACAACATGAGAGTATCTGTGTCAGGATAAACATCTCAATCCAGAAATGGGATTCGCCATCCTCAGAGAAAGTCTCCTTGGAACTGACTGCCATAACTTAATAAACTAACTCCCACCAACTAATGATAATCCCATTGTGTTTCAGTAATTCCGTATGTCTCTCGCAAACTTGATAAGAATAAAGTTGGAGAGAAGTCTCTGGAGAAGAATTAGACGTCTCTGAGTTGTTGAATGAACGGAGACGTGAGAGCAGAGCCGGGCTTGGAAGTGAAACTGGCTCCACTCGAGCCAGCGTATAATACCATTTTGTTTAAGTCCGGGATTAAAATAATCATGAAATAGAAGATTCCGGATAACTAAGTCTTTAATACTTTATGCTGACTTTCAATATAATACCAGGAACAGGCAGCTGCACGGAATCTTTCTCCTATTATCTTCTCTGACATTCGTTCTAGCTTCCAGAGCATTTGGGGCAGGCAGTTTTCCCAAAAGACTTTGGGATTCCGGCGAATTCGATTGGCTAAGTTCTAATGTCCGATATTTCTTAACAGGACACACTTCGTAAAATGCATGCATGTATGGCATTTATATATTTTGTCAAAAATTTACAAGTTAGAAGCTAGAAATGAATGCGCTTTGGGCTAATTTAAAAAGGCTATGGGTATGTTCTCCATGCCGAATCGACCGTCGATTGTACAATTATCTACGGTTCGTTAGCAAAAGGTCCAAAAGATAATTTTCCTTCATTAGACACACTCGAAAATAACATCTACTGACTCTAATATGGTCGAGATTTAGGGTTCAGTTCGTTTCAGCTCGGATGAAGACCTAGTGTCGCTATTGTCGAAAATAACTTGAACAAATAAGTACGGTGCTAGTGCCAATCTGCTCGAAACGACTTCTTGAAAACAATGAATGCAAAAGTATAAAGTAAGCTTTAGTATTATCCGTGAATTTTCGAATTATAATTTGCACTACTGCTAGAGAGGCTGTCTAGCCCACGCTGTCTACATTCGACATGACACTGATCCTTTTTTAATTAAAATAAGAGTCTGATATTTTTCGCTTCGACTTTGATGTGAAGCTTGGAAGCGTAAGCTTAGAACAACAAGGATTTGGAGTGTGTAAAAAACTACAGTGATTGTGAATTGCTCTTTGATTAGGACAAGGACAGGGCAAAGGGCTTTATTGTCAGACAGCGGAGTTGTTGCTAAGGACGTCTCCAGTGGCTTAATTCAATTAGACACCGAGACTAGTCACTCTTCCAAAGTCTCCTAATGAGCCTTTCCACGTCGGAATGCTTCTGCTCGGGGCTAGAGTCGCGGAAACTGGATCAATTTAACCTCTGTCATTTTGCTCGGTCCATATCAAAAGGCTTTAAGCAGAATTGCCACTCTGAATCCTCAAAGATGCATGCCTGTACTAAGGAGCACCATGCTGAATTTTGGCATGTCAATGGAGCAACTGCCCGAAAATACCACATCCTTATGACTTGGATTCTAGAATTATGAATGGAAATGAACATGGACGACGAAGGCATTGCTTGTCATTTTCAGCGGTTATGCTTGGAACTCGGGGCAAACACGTCAATAAGGCATAACACTTGTTGCTCAGAGCTCTAAGAAGCTGTAGATATGCTTATTTGAATCTTATGAAACGATCTTAGCTGACGCAGTTGGGTATTGAACAAGCAACTGAGTGGTTCATATAAGATTTTATATTAGTTTACAGATCGGCTTAAGACTTACCGAGCAAAGTGGCAGCATAGTACTGCGTTCCAATGGAATTACTGGAACTGACGAGACCCACGAGGCCATATTCCGAGGCCGTAGTGGGAAAAAGAAGAATGATTCCACCCTGAAGAGCCAAAAAGGTGGTCAGAAACAAATGCCAATTCCAGTAGCCTTTAGGCAACTTGAGATACAAATGCTCATTGTGGCCCAAGACCTGGGAAATCTGTAAAATGTTCAAAAATCAAAATTTCAATTTCTTAAAATATCTCTGAATGTATTTATTGTGTTGAATAATTTAAAAGACCAAAATAATGTGCTTAAACCCAATTACTTTTACCTTTGATCGATGAATATCTCCATTGTCCGTTTCCCCAACTCCAAGAATCTTTCGTGTTTTGAGACGACTGTGAAGATCACCACTGCTGTGTTTCCTGCATACAAATAAACAAAATTTAAATTAGTATTCTATCCTGAACCCAATGAGTAGATACCTTGAATTCCTGATTCAAAACTCAACCTCTAAACTATGAAACCCTAATTTGATTCTAGTCTGAATAGCGCAATTAAATTCAGGCCCACAAATTAAATTTCAATAAAACCCCTTGCTAATTGATTATTGCTTCAAAATTCGTACATGCTATTGTGTCAGAACACAGTTGTTTAGTCTTGTTTTTGGCATGGAATTTATATATGAAACAAAAAAGACACTGTAAACGAATCTAAATAAGAAAGCAGAGTGAGTTAGTGAGGCAGAGAGCATAGAAAGGTCTAAAGGTGAAAGGGTTAAGAAAGAAAGCACCGGAACATGAATAATTAAGTCCGACTAGCACGCGAGAGGCTTCGCTTCGGCTCACTGCCTCAATGTTGACACTGGGAAGAAGACGGAATGTATGGAAAATAATAATCAAATATTCAAAGGTCTTCTAAGTCTTAAAGTCCCTGTTCTCGACATGTTCAGCCTAAACAGCTCTTGTTTCATTATTCTAATACATTGTTTTCAAATATTCGGAGTGAATTTAGGTAGTAGTCATTTCTACTTCGGTCATTTCAAGTTATCTCGTGATTAAAGGTCGTTTTACAAAAGTACAATTGATGTAATACCTCATGGATCTACTCGGTCAACAGTTGACCAATCAAACTTTAGTAGGTAATGGATTTCAGGTGAACCTTGCGCTAATATCTCTTCGGAAACCCCCAATCTGGAACAACGGTATAAGCCGAAGGTATCGAATTACACTATAGTGCAGAATCTTGAGTGTCAATATTAGTACTAAAGTTGACCAAACCCCAGATTATACAGACCCGTAATTTAGAGGTCACGCTTGTATCAATAATTATTGTATACTAATTTTATGGGGGCTGTGCAAGCACAAACCACGCCTTGAGTACCTCCGTAATCACATTAGCATTCATCTCATAATTTACTCGATTTATTGAAATCAAATACGTACAATACTAAACGAATACAGGGTTCCGCGAAATCCGTTTCACTTTTACGAAGGTAAATCATCGAAACTCGTATTGTTCCTAGTTGCTTGTAGTACTGTAGCATGGACCAATTAGATGGGAAAGGGCTCGGCCGCTCTGTGCAAGCCGCTCATACCAAAAATAACACCCAGCCGCCATGTGTTATATCTGTTGTTAAACTCACTAATAAGGATAAGTGGCAGATAACTGATAAGCTGATACCGATACCTGATAACGTTATTTATTTCACATTCAAACCATGCATGTTAATTTTGACTACAGAAATATTATTGTGCGAAAATTGAGACAAGGAATTAAGTGTATCACTGGATTTTGATTTACTTTCGTCCTTGCAAAACTGATAACAAGCATACTCCGGATTTTCAAGGCTATGTTTTATCAAACAGCTATACACAAATATTTAGCATTATTCAGTTATCATTGCAGTTAATGCTCCTAAAATTCTGCGTTTCGTCTGTATCCATACGATATTTCTTGTAAATTTTTTCCGAGATCTTATGAACAATGAAAAATTAATGTACTTTTGAAACGGCGCGTCTAGAAAAAGCTATTCCAGAACGCCCACACGCACGTCAGATAAGCAGGCAGTAATAAGCCACGACGTATCTGGTCCAATGCATTAGCCGGGTAACTTCAGGCGAATTTAGGCTGAACAAGCATTTAGACTCCATGTAATATGCAGTAGCCAGAAGGCTTCTTCCGCTGACATTGCCTAAACTGCTCCATCACATTACCATATTTTCCACTTACGTGGGCAGAACTACGAGCGGTCGAAGGGTTCCGGGAAGGAAGAAAAGTCCGATTGTGGTAACATTAAGAAAAGTAAACTGGAAAAGAAAAGAGCTTTTTAGAACTCTCGCTTTCTCCTGAAACGAGCGATTGTGGAGGACAATGGAAAGTAAGCCTAAACTTTTCATAGAGTTTACATTTACAATTAGGTCTAATATGGGCTTTGGGAATGGAGACTCAAAACTAAGCGCTCTTGCAAACTCTGGATGCTTAAAATGCTTGAACCGATTTCTAAATTTAATCCGACCTACAAAAAACTTCGATTTTGACAATCAAACGCTATTCAGACCTATCCCATACAATACTGACCTACAGATGTAATAGCACTGTACGAAATACGATTTTCAAAAACATATAAATACGACGAAGACTTTCCACATAGAATTCTAATTAGAATCAAATCCATGCAAGAACCGTAATTTGCCTTTAGGTAAGTAAACATGGTAAATTTGACTCCATAGTTTTTACTTCAGTAAAGAAGCTTTCGTTGTGATTGTGAGGCAACTTTCTCTATAAATTTATTATACTTTTTCATTTGCTACTATCTCCTTCAACAGTCTACGAATAAAATGGTTTCTGTTTTCCAGCTACATTACAGGAAGCTGTCCATTATTTGGTAACGCAGGGAAGGCCAGCGCAAAGAAACGCAGCGTTAAGCGTTCGGTAGCCAAAGTCAACTACCATTATATTACAGAAATATTTTTGAATACTTAAATACACCGAGAATCAAAATCGAATCTAAAATCGTAGGACTTTTTGCTAAGTTTTATATAGATTTTTTCTAAAAAAAATTGCATTCCGATCAGTTCTTGGAGATCAGCATTTTCCCGGAATATTTCAACTATAAATTCAAAAAAATTTGGACTGAGAGCAGTAGCTTTGAAAAGCGTTTCCCAATCTTGAATTAGATTGGAGCCTTGCCTTGAGTTCGATTTTAATTCGACTCTCGACACTTTTTCCGAGTTTACTGTGTCCCATAATTTTAAAAGTGTTCCGGCTTGGAGTTGTTTTTTTTTCGTTTTAGCTGTCGCTTTTACCCAGCTAGAACTTTCACCAACAGAGCACAAGCAGCTGTCAGAGCTCAGGCTTGCAAAAAATAATTAGATCTCTCCCAGGACTGCAAGCGAAGATCTGAAATTAAATCAGTCCATTTACGCTGCACCATTGAATGCATTGAGTCAAGGGAAAATACCGAAACGTAGAAACTACGAATAAAGCATATCAGCATTATGATTTAGGTTTCCGGTAACAAGGGAAAATGTCCTGGTTTCGTGCTGGAATTTATAACACTATTATATGCTCGAAACTACTATTACTATTATTATTTACTTAAAACACGAGACCATTATGCATATCAGGTTCGTAATTCTTCAAAGTCGTGAAAATTGAGTTTCGTTTTATTCACAAATCCCACTTCGAGGACGCGAGTTCCGTTTTCCTGGTAAATAAGCTTTTCAAGTTTGCACATTCTCTGAGCTGGTATATTCCATGGCTCTTGCTATTCAAGAGACAAGTTATATGAGCCTACTCAGCCCCTGATTAGCGCGCTTTCTCAAGTTTCCTATTTCCGTATTCTAGCAATTCTAACCGCCAACAGACCTGATTGTGCGGGGAATTTTGGTCATGTTTCAAGAGATTAATGATACTTTGAAATTTCTTGTTTAGTGTTTAGTAATGTAATCCAAGCTACTAAATTTACAGTAGGAGGTACAAAATACGAAATATTTTACATGCTTTTTATCCAGTGGGACAGATTTTATACTGTTGCCTACTAATAATGTTTCACTGTTACTAGAATTAAAAATATGTTTTGTTATTGCTGTTTTTAATTTAGAACGCTAGCCAATGTTATTCAGATTTTTCTACAACAAATTACTCCATAAAGCTACTAAAAAACGTGTGTTGGCAAGCTGAAAGCTTTTATTTATGCTCAAATTACAGAATTTCCTTTGATATTTTCAATGCAACCATGTTACCAAAACATGAGTCCGAAACAAATTAAAAATATAAATTCGGCCGTGAAAAGACATTTGCACCAATCACGCCTACACGGACCCATTCAAGGAGAAAGTTTTCGCTTCAATTATACTGTTTACCCTACTTCAATTTTTCCCATGAATAAAAATATAAAATTCCGGAAAATATGTCATCAGTTTTGATCACATTAAGGACGAGAAGATCTACGAAGGATCTATCCACGTAGGCGTACTCATCTTCCGAAAAATCAGATCTCAATATTCGACAAACTGAAAACGGAAAACCGGTGTCCTGAGCCTATCGGGTCGTGAATGTGCTTGAATTTCCTTTAGATTAACATCGTAATCCAGATCAAGATGCTCACTTGGGATAAGCGTAGAGAAAGCACAGGATATTGGACTTCAATGTAGCGTGAATTTAACGTTTCAGGCTGACACTTGTCCATATTTATAAGCGGAAAAAGCTGGAGAAAGCAAAGTCAGTCAGGCTGACATGACAGGGTCCATATGGTTAAGTGGGTCTCGGTCGGTCCTTTGGGTTATTTTTTACAGCGTAAGTATGCCCATGTTAATATGCTTTATTAACCTCAATCTCAGTGTACTTCAGAGATCAGAATTTGTACCTAAAAAGCGACACTCAATTAAATTAGACCCACTTTTGTGCTATGCTCTACGACGCCTGTGCCCCATAACCTCATTCCAGAAACCGCTTATTTTCTGTTGCAAGGTTATTTTCTAATGCCATTACTTTCTTACTGTGATATACAATCTAAA
>VNWX01000093.1:0-33770 GCA_009869905.1 Ceratophysella communis
GGTGTAAAGCAGCATGGAGCGAGAGATCGCCGCAGCGTACGTCATCCTCCCACTTCTCCCTCCCAACTTTCAAAATCCTTGCTCTCTGTACAAAAAGCTCCGTATGACGCCGGGTTGGGTATATGTATATTGCAGGTCTTTGTGCGATAGTCGGAAGTATGGGCTAGGGGGAATAAAACCATTTCGTGTCACCCTGTATTTGTGCCTTTCACATGACTACAATGCAAAGCAAATTACCGAAGTTCGTCTTATCTGATATCTGATCTGGAACCTTGTTGTGGCACTCACTCGTCTGCCTCTGCCTTCACGGTATTTTTAAGCTAAATATCTCAGCTAAATAAATAATACATACCTAGGTACTAAGAAAATTCACTTGTGGTTCTGTATCATTTGAAACTCACAAAAGAACCGCAGTAAATTTTAACAAGTCAACTGTCAAATTGCAAAATTTTCTTGGAATTTGGACACTTCAGTTCAGGTGTTTGCATTGGCATTGGCGGTGTTTATCTAATATCTAATTACAGGGTTTCGGCAACTAGTATTTCAATAACAACTATAACCAACACTACGCTACGCAAGCCAGACCACACGCAGTGCTTGACCGGAAGCGCTTTTAATTACTCAGAGGTTTTAATTGAAAAATTAGCTACTACGATACATATGTACAGCGCGTGATACAGAATGAGTGTTGAGTGTCCACCCCTCGCCTTCAACTAATGCTTCCCTGGAATCGTAGAAAATCATATAATAAATTTTAACGTGTTCAAGTGTTGATTAAGTAGTTGTATCTTGAATCATTATCATAAGAAATAGATCTTGTTATTTATTTCCAACAACGAACTGCTACTGTACAGCAGCTCCGCGTCTTACTGAAAACAAACTATTTTAGATTTAGAGTCATTCCTTTGTGCATTTGGCATTTTCGACACACGTTACTGAAATTGTCTCTATTGAATTGATTCCGATTTCGGACTTTCGGACCACCATCTCTTTCTACAGATAGTGATAGTCGACGACTCTACAGAGTTTATCACTGACAAAAACCTACAGACAGATTATGTGTGTTTCGTACTTTATTTCTATATCAGAATCCTCAATCTCTCTAGATTTAAGGTAGGTACAAGTGATCGTTCACTTCATGAAATAGTAGATACTCATTTATTTTTTATCCAAGCACCTCTTCAGATATCTGACGACTGACGACCCCGGCGTCACACCTGATATACTGCAACTACTGTTGGTCCTATTCCTATTGCCTATGCTCTTGCTATGCTTGTATTTTCTCGTCGAAGTTATCGAAAGTCAGAAAGCATTCAATAATTGTCAAATTTGGAGATAAATATTAAGAATACATTGCCTACCATCAAGCTTAAGTTGCATAGAAATAATATACTACGTAGGATAGGGTAGCAACATTTTCCGAATAAGAGCTGTTTATTCCGAATTGAGGAGTTTTCCGATTTCTTGGAATCCTACATAGTTGAATCTTTCAACTCTGATTTTCCGGGCTGGTAGCTCCACGCTGCTTATACAGTAGACATTTTAATCAGGAAAATCATCAGTTCAACTCAAAAGAATTTGATTTTCCCTCTCAGAGCCAGTTACTACGATAGGGAAACGGAAAACCATTTGGATAAATGGACACCGCTACTGAGAACCACTAAATTTTATTTGCATTAACACCTTGCAACCACCTGAAGATTCCTGAAATTACCTGGACTATTTTTGGCACGCATTGAAAGCATTCTCCAGAGTCCCCGGGAGGGATTACCCTTGAGAAGTACCCTATATGCGTGATGCGTGTACTGAACTTAATCTGGGCTGTATTAGCAGCACTTGAATTCAATAACAACAGCAGTCAAGTCCACTCCAATATTTGACACCTTGATGTTATACAGATTAGTTTTATTAGCAGAATAGGCATATAAATCTTTGAATTCGTTTTACGATGCTACTTTAAATATGGCGAAAAAACGTGCTTCATTCATTTGATTAAAGTGTCGTTTCTAGGCCTACTTTTGGCTTCAGCAATTCTACAGCGGATATTGAGGCTCTTTGAGGACTTGGTTTGTTGGCCATAAGTAGCTTCTTGAAATCACTCAAAGATGTCCGTGACCGAGGTTCATTAGAAACTGAGACCGGTGACTCCGTCGCTTTGGGAATCGAGAAGCTCACTGACTTGGGTGTTGGATTAGTACTAGGTTTGGGTTTCAGAGCACAAAATATTTTTGTAGTGAAGAAGGGCATCTTTGGTACACTAGGACCGGAGTTACGACTGGTCCCGGTGGGTGTTCCGGCGTAAAAGCCGGTTGGCAGCGTGTCGAAAGGCTTAATTGTACTTTTCCTGACTGGCGTGGATGAGGCGACTGGCGGCTTGAGACTGAACGGCTTTCGTTCGGACTGTGGAGCAGCACTAGGCGTGGGCGGTAACGGGCGATGCTGGACCGGTAACGTTTTCGAAACGGCGTGGGTACTGGTCCCAGCCAGAACCACTGGCGGTGCAGGAGCACAAAGCTTCGTAGAGGAGGCGTTCGGCTGAATATTGAACTTCTTCCTGAATCGATAGATCTCTTTCGTGATGTCGTCCATCGTGGGTGGCGACTCTGTTCCAATGAAATTGTGGTAAATTAACGAACTGGTCAACCAGTTTTGGAAAGTAACGAACTAACTCTAGCATGGCTTTAGCTAAGTTGAAGTCGGAAACTCGTAAATTAAGTTTGCATGCGTCTCCATGCTTAAGATTTGAATTGAAGTTTAAAAAGCGTTGTGCGGGTGAAGTGCATCTTTAAGCACTATAATGTACTATGTATAAACCTGTGATAAGATTATATATACTTTTTATCATGCGGAATTAAAAACAATATTGACTAACAGCCCACGTTAAATCAAATACTTCGCTGACGGAAACGGAAGGCTAGCAAAAGCTCGGAAGTTAGTGTAAAAATTTAGCTTTGTTCATGAGCTTAAAACGCAAATCATAATTTTTTCTTAAAAAACAAAAATGGCTAAGCATTCACAAAACAAAAATAAAAATTATAGGCTTCGTTGGTTGACAAAAACAAAAAGTAGCATAAGGGTGATTGTATTTCGATTGTACAAAGTGAGAAATGCAGGATGAAAAAAGGGTACAAATAAGAAGTCTCAGAAATGAATCAAGAAATAAACAAATATTAGATTCGTTCGTGACTATTCACTCACAGGAGTCGTGTACTATTACCAATCCCAGTTAATTATAGTTACAAATTACACAAATGCTAAACCCGTATCCCATCGCTCACCTTCACCGTGTGCATGTTCTCAATTATTCCAATCCACTACTAAATTATACACTATAAATATTTACCCGAATCCCAGATACTTGTTAGCGTGACCATAGCCATAGCAGTTATATGCTACCCCAATCCATTATCTAAATTTAGTCCAACCTTAATTCTGTAAATTTACATTGAGATTTCCCGAAGGGTTAATCAAATCAAGATAGTCTCCGTTACAGTTATTATGATTATGAGTGGGCACCACGAACACCGTTTGCCTTGAGCAGGAAGTTTCAATAAACTAATCAATACTTGCAATGTCCCGAAATAAATAATACAACAACATTGGGAATTTAAGCTAGGTCTAATACTACTGCAACACAACACGGATTAGAACAAAAATTTAGCAAGGACTTAAGAGGGCTGTTTTAATTTGAATTTACGCTCGTACTATAATATAGCGTCTTATTGCGCTATGGTTAGCCGCCATGCCACTTGTTTACCAGTTGCACATGCTTCAGCATTGCAAAGACAAACTAGTTTTTAATGGCAGTAGCGCTCAAGTCTGAGATTGAGCGAAATTTTTTAATAAAACTACCCTCTTAAGTGTTACTCATACGAATACAATACATACATACCAAAGTGACATGCTAGCGGAACAGTTGCTTTAAGTGCTTAATAACATTGACTCACATTGTGTATAGAGTTGGAACAGTAGCGGAGCTCAAAGCTCAAATGGCGTGAATGCAAAAAACATAATAGCTTGGTGTGCTGAAGCGAATGTGTCGTCTTGTTGCAATTAGTTGACACTTGTGTAATTTCGAGCGGCGTAATGGGTATTTATGGGATGCCATAAAGGAGAATGTTAGAGTTCTTAAGAGTGAATTATTGGAAGAAAGAAGCATAAAGTATCATTAGCTGAGGAAGTGATGAAAGGGAGTTATATACGAGTCCGTGTCTTTGAAGTCACATACTCATTCAGTTCCAAATTAAGTTGTACGTATACGAGCGGAAATTTTGCCTAGTTTATAATTAAACTAGAACGCCTGACAGTTAATGTGAGCAAGACGAAAAATCCCATTTCCATTAAATTCTAAATAAACTCACACGGCAAGACGAAAAATAAAAAGCATAGCAACGTAGGGCAAAGTTGCAATTCAAGCAATAGGTGTGCTCAGAGCTGGCAGTATGGCAGAGGTGATTAGTAGCTTTTGAACTGAAAGTGTTACCAGATATCAGTGTAGAAAAGTTTACCTCTGCGTAAGAAAGACGGTCTATCATCTGGAGAAAGGGCGAGTTTAGAAAGAGTGATGCTGCGATTGAAGGCGTCCGGTGATTTCCGAAGTGGGGAATTCCTGGAATTACTAAAGTTGAGTATCTGCTGGATAAACGCCGGGTCCTCCTCCGGAATGTCCCGTTTCTTGTTCATATTGTTCAGGGACATTCTCTTGTTGTTATTGTTGAGGTTGATGGGGGAGACGGAGAGGGGCGGGGCACGCGGAGGAACCTCATCCGTTGCGATGCGATAACTTTCGTTTCGCTTGAGTCGATCTTTGATTTTGGGCAGCGTTTTAAGTTCGGGCATAATGGGCGGGATGGCTGAGTCGAGATCAGTTTCCAGCAGGACATTCACCGTGGCGTGCTCAGGGCTTTTCAGAGAGCGTGGTGGAGAAGGGGAATCGGACTCCGTGATTTCGTCCGAAAAACGCGGAGGAGGGGTAAGGGTGTCGTAACTACATTTTTCCTGAAGAATGGCATCGCTTTCTTTCAAGTTGTGTCGGCGTATTTCTTCAATACACTCGTACAACTTGTCGTTGTCTCCGCTGTCTTTTCGAATGATTCTGTCGTAAATTGAATCTCTTGCCCTGGAGTATGTGCTTTCCTTGTCATAGCCTGGAGGCCTTACGGCAGTTCCAGGATCGAAGGACACTTTATGTCGTCGCTTTCTCCGAAGCGTTTCGGAGGAGAAAATGATTTCTCCATTGGCATCCAGAACTACGCGAGCACCACGGATTTTGCCGGAAGTGGCGGGTTGATGGCTCGTCTTGGACTCACAACCACTGCTGCTGTCGTGAGGATGCTCTTCTTCTGAAGAGCCCAAGAGAACCGAGTCGGCGGAGACGGTATCCAGGGCAAAGTACTGCTTTCCGATGTCCAGCTTCGGCACGGACATGGTTCGAATGACTTGGACGTCCGGAATGACGTCGGGACGGGGGAGATTCGTGGAGCAGTTGGTGAGCGTCTGCGTACTGTTACAACTACTAAGAGTACTCGAGCTACTGGCTCGTGGAATCTCGCTGGTGATCTTGTCCGAATCCGTGTCACTGAGCGTCCCTGATTCACTGTCGTTATTCAGTGGACTCAGGTCTTCAGTGCCATCGGAGGAAGCCTGTGGGGATTCGAGACGTCCTATATCTGGGTCCTTGAGCGGCGGGGGACTTGCAGAGGAGCACGACGGTGATGGCGTCACTACGACCAGAGATGGAACACGTTCTATCAAGGACTTCCTCTTAACACGCTCTTCCCAACCAGCATCCTCCTGTGCGAAATTTCAAAAGCTGTGTATTAGTTTTTCTGCTTACCCATTACGATGCATTTTATTACCCATACATTATAACTAAAGGTTTTAGTGGGATCTTGAGCCAAGGTTCTAGCAGCTCAAGCCTAACGTAGTAAATTTATAGCAGCAGCATGAAATAAGCTTTTCTGTTTTGAAGAATCAGTCTGCCTGAACTGTCTCTTGTTTCAAGAGTGCTCATAACATTTTCTTCGAGTAATAGGTCATTAAATTTTATGGATTTCTCTTCGACACAGCGACCTGTTTTCCCAATGATAAGAATCCTAAATCAAAGCTTCAGACAGTTTATACTGGATGCTCTCATCTTCATTTGTCAAGAATGGAAAAGACATAGGGAGAAACGAGGGACCCTTAACCTCTAATCGGAATCGGAAAAAGAGACCCTAATTTGTCCAACGTGAGACAATACAAAGCGACTCCTCATATTATAAATTACCGGCTGAGACTTCTTGTCAATAAGATGCTCGACGGAGCAAGTTCGGACTGGAGGGTCGGGCTTATTTCTGAGAACGACTGTTCCACAGGAAGAGGCCGTGGTACTCGTGGACCCCTTTCCAAACAACTCGTATTCATTCTCGGTGGTGGTCGTAGGGCTCTTTTCCTCCGTTCCATCTTTGCTCACTTTCTTGGACTTGGGAAAGCCACACTCGTTGCGAAAGGAAGTGAAGTAACCTTCGGTGTCCACAGAGTCCGAGTCGGAGACCATCCCATCCTGCAAAGACGCGGAAATGAGGAGCATTACATCTTTGTTTGCTCTTTGCATTCAAGTCTCTACCCTTTTGTACGCAAAGAATGGAAGGGACAATTTGTCATCTGTCATATAAGGCATTCCTTATGGAAAGAACCATTGTATTGTATTGGAAGCTACGGTCTACACACGGTTCGTGGGTGTATGGCTTAACGTACGGTAAAGTTTTCCAATTGCGGAGTGAGCGATCTGTCTTCATCGTCGAAGAAGAAGTCTGAGGAGGTGGACAAGGAATTTGGGTCCCAGGGCGAAGGGGCAGAAGAGCTCGGAGCCCCAACCCCCGGTGCTTCGCTGGTACAACTGCTCCAGTGTCCAGAGTCAATCCCGTACTTCTTGTTATGCGTCGTGTCCGACGGAGACGTCACGGAGGAGAAGCTCGTTTGAATTCCACACCTACACAAGGGGAAACGAATTTAATTGCTTGTTTCCCTATTAGAGCCCTGGGCTTTATGGTCGCAGAGCGGTTTTAATAGCATGCAATTCAATGCAGCACGTACTCCTTGTTCGGCATGGACCCACAAATCGTGTTCCTTCTCTTCTTCTTCATTCGAATCTTCTTGGTGTGAACGATGAGGGAACGGCGGTTGGCCTTCATCCGGTCAAACCCGCGACCTGTGACATCCACGGTGACCAGTTGGCTGGGAAAGGGTTTGGACAGAGCTCGATTCAGCTCTTCCGGCGTGGAGCCCTTCTTCTTATCCAGCGTCGCAATCTTCTCATCCACGTAGTCATCCAGCTTCCAGTCACGGAGGGCTGAGAAACTGGCCGGCTGGAGGAAATTTATTAACGTCAAGGAAGGAAATAAAAATAACCGCATGCCTGGTCTACTCTTAGTGTAAGCTCAACACTTAGGGAAAGATCACACATCTGCTACTTTGTTGAAGCCCTTCGCCCTAATTTACTCCGACGCGGCACACGTCAGGAAACGGTGGAGAATTCCACAAACAAAAAATCTCTATTTACACATTGCGCTACGTTTCCAGAATGCCAAAAATAGGCTTGGAAATTAATGAATCTTAAGAGGAGGGGTTGTTTAGCTCGTCAGGAGTCAGAAACGGGGATCATTATGGGAAGTCTGGTTTTCTGTATACATTTTCTCTAACATCAACCAACCATCTCACTTCCGTCAATGCTCTGCTTACCCTTTGACTATTCTCGGCGGAGTGGGTACTCAGACGCTGGAGTCCATGACGCCGGGATTTGCTGGAAGTCGTGATCGGAGATCGGGTTGGGATGTTCGGCTCATGAGTTCCAGCAGCTTCGTAGAGCTTCAGTAGAAACTTGGGTCGCGTTCTTCGACGAAAGAACCTTGCGTCCAGTATCACATCCCTTAATTGATGAGCAATTGGGCCGTCGTCCAGATTTCCTTCCGCTGCCATTATAAACCATACACAGATAAGCACTCATTCAATTAACCTACTGGGTAGCATTAAAATAGCCTTTTATTTGCCTATAACCCCGTCGTGTAAAACTGTAATCTAATCCTGAGGCCTGAAGCGAAACTCCTAACTGGGAACATCCGGCTTTAATGGGATTATAAAATGAGCATCAAAATCCAGGTTGGCCTGGCCTTTCATGGGATGCATTACCCAGATCACACGAGGTTCCATATCCGCCACATGGAGATTTAATTCATTTTCCAACTTCAAGCCAAATAGTAGTGGTTGAGTCAGTATAATCCACCTTGCCTATGTCCACCGTATAAGCAGTTCCTCAACTCGGCACTAGTAATTATGAGAGCTGCATGGGGTCGAGTCGAGGAAATGGCATGCAAATAATAACGGAATTAAAACGAATGGTAATCAAAGAGCTCTTTGTGCTAGAAATTATCTCCGTTTCCGTGGCTCGTTTATATTCTTGTCCTGCCTGAAACTGAAATGGCCTATCCATACTCCGAACATCTCGAAATCTCAGAATACCTGTCCTGAATCCTGAGAACAACGAAGAAAAAACCTATTTTTTCGTCTCAGCAGGTCTACCTTTTGCTTTTCATCCCAAATGGATTCTGGTTTCCTTTTGGAATGTGAGTGTAAACATTTCATTAGGAGGAAAGAATTCTTTGTTCGTATTTTTTAGTACGTCGTCTTCCCAATTCCCTAGCCCTGTGTAAATGGTTTTCGTTTCCTCTGACTCCAGGTTACGCACACACACACACAGAGAGAAAAGGCTGAGATGAGATGCTCAGCCTCAGCCTTTCATTGAGTCTTTAGGTCCCTTGAGCACTTTGAAACAGCTCTCAAGATTGCTTGCAGGGCTGAGAAGCAGGCCAGTAGTAGTCACACTTGGGGGAGAATAAAGGATTAACTCGAGCTGAGCTCCGCAAGATCTTGGTCATTTCACGCATCTGTGTGAGATCTACAGGCTTAGCACGCTATCCTCGATTTACAAATTCCAGCCATCGGAATTAATTTTTTTTCTGAGATTTAAAGTCTCGGCTCGGGGCATAATGCATTAAAAACTATCACGGATTTTCGCAGTGACGAAGCTCAGTGAACTGATTTGCGTATTACATAATTGTTTAGAAATTCGTATTCATAAGGGTTGGGGATTCCTGGCGATCCTAATGCGGTATTTTTCCGGGAATAAATATGCAGAGTTTTGTATCAAGGACTGCCTACTCCATGGACATTATGGTCATTGTGGTTTCCCGAACCGAATAGGGATTCCAGGCCAACCTTCGCTTCCCCTGGAAAGACGAGAAGAAAAGAGTCTGATCCCTGATAGCCGAGCCAGGTCTGGAAGTGAACCAGAAGGAAAAACAAAAATATGCAGATGTAGGTTTTCTTTCATAATCTGTTCCGTATACAAGAGCGTTTTCGTTTTGAAAAACAGGCCCTTGGGCCTAAGGCCATCCCTTGCTTTCCCGAGTTGCCTCCACCCTTCTTTGGCTCCAAGCCTCGGACACATAGCATACATCTATTACATACCTCTTACATCTAGGGATTCCTTGTCATCTGATACGAATAATCTCATCCAAGAACACATCCGCACATGAAGACACAACTTTTACCAGCTACCCCTTAACAACTGTTTCCCTTGTGCTCTGCTTTTTCCGCTACTTTAGTTTGCTTCTTCGACACGAGTGAATTACTCAGTTGGCTCCATAGCCCGTCACATTATCTATGACGGTGACTAACACGAGGAGGGAGAAAATCATTTTTTCTCTGCCCATTACCGCATCCAAGACCGGAATTGACATCGGATATGTGAGCAAGAAACCCCAGCCTGACTCGACGCTTTTTTCCCGTTCAATTCAATATACTCAAATGAGCTCTCTATTCATTTCTCTCTCGGGACCTCCATTCAACTCAGGAGCTATTGTTCTAAAAACATGTTTTTAATCCTGGTCTGAGGGTTACCTATTGTCCTCAGAGAGTCATCTTTCTCGGCAATATGGTTGATAATATGATCATTTCCATAGTCGTTCGAGCTCCATTATATGAAGCCCGGAGGGAAAATGACGCCTCGACCTCCCTTAAAATGATATTGAAAAGGCACAACGGCCAAGTTATCGAACTCGTTCATCCGCGAATTCATAAGCATCAAGCTATGCGTAGCATAATTCAAAGGCGTCGTCAGTCGCCATGTCCAGGAACGGTCCTGTCACTTATTTACAGCCCAGCCAGATTATCCCGTACGCCCTTCTCAGCATAATTCGCCTTAATTCGGATCCTCAGGCGACTAAGGAATGACTGGCAAATTGGCACATATGTAACGCAACGATAAGCATCCATTCCACTCCAGTACAACCCAATTTTTTATGTTTTTGATTCCAACAATGGAACCTGTGCAAAGTGGAATCTGTGCATAGATAGATAGAAAAAGACCCCTTGATAGTGCCATGCATCAAATTATTCCGACAGCGACATACTGCAGCAGATCCACGATCCACACATGTGGAACGAAAGATACACGCGGAGTTGGGATTTGGTTTGAGGTCCAGGGTGGAGCATCTGATTATGGAAATGAACAGATATCCGACAGAATGTTATTTTTAAGGGATTTTCTATGTATTTTGTATTCCCATGAAACGCAGAACAATTACTCTGAATTATTATGAGCCTAATGAAATTGAGAAGGGGAGATGAAATAAACAGACAGCCAATCGCTCAAAAGGTTAAAAGCCTTTTGGTCTCAACGTAATACGATAATAAGACATTTGGAATTGTTCCGTTGTAGCATTTGCATTCGTTACAAATGCCCATTATGCACATGCTATTCATCTAGTTTTTGCGAGTCTGATTTTTTAGATAATTTATAGGGCCATGCTGTGGAATGCGGATAATGGGAATTGGAGCTCTTCTGTCTTCAACTGAATAATGCTTTTTCTCTCTTTGACAACATAACCGTTTTTTGCTAGCTTAATAAAAGTCAGGCGGATTATGGAGCCCTTCCTATTTCCTACGAACTACGTCTACGGCACTAATGCATAATCCTGTACCAGATAAATAGACCCAACGTGAACGTAGCTGCATTTTCAAGGCAGGGAAAGGCTCAAATCAAACTGTAGCATAGGAAATGGAGTGTGCACTGCAGCGAATTTAGATATGAACTCAGTCGTTTCCAGTGGTTTCGTCTTGGATAATTTGACTCTTTAAGATCGTCAGAGCGTCAGCCAGAAGGTTAATAGTTGACGGCATTTCCAAATGACCGTGATCGCATAGATTTTAAACCGAACCAAGCTGAATGCGAATTGGGATATCTACAACAGATTTCGAAGCATTACGCGATCATGGGATCCTCACTGAACCGCTACCTCATTTTGTTGAGGACCGAAGTGGCGAAAGTCGATACGCCCAACGACAGGAGGCCTTCATCCGTAATCCGTACCGTTGCGAACCTGCTCCACCGAAGCCTGAGCTACAGAACCCAATAAGTTTTGCAGCAAAAATCCCTTGATTTATTTGGGCGTGTGAGTAATAGGCTTCTCACGGAAAGAGAGGGGAAATAATGAATAAGCCCTAGTCAAACTACAAAGTGATTGCACATTTCTCCTTATATATACTCAACTCTTGTAGTGTTTGGACTACTTTCCCTGGCAATAAATTTCCAGCATTGATCCGAGCCTTCAACTAAGCCTCTTCTCAGCTTTTTCGCACTTCTCAAACTCTATTCAAACATGCATACTTAATTATTAACTCTGTAGCTTCCCTGAGTTCTCTTATGAAAGCCTAGTTTCAACCAGTTTAGCCCTATTCTCATGGATGCTGTCTAGCGCTCATAAACAAATTGAGATTATGCTGAATGATTTATTAGGAGTTTTAAGCCTTGTTAGACGAAAGTTGCCAAAACGCGATAAAACAACATTAATGCCTACAAATATTCAACGTAAATGGTAACCTACGTAAACGGATGCTTTTCAAAAGATATGGACGTGTGAGTGAAGTCGCACTACCGACGCGGTTTTGTCCCTATCGCTGTCGCTGTGGTCTAGCTCTGACACTGACAGTAGCGTTAACAGGGTCAATTCCGGTGACTTCCGAACTCTTCTAAATGTCACGCTGTCACTCCAATATGTTGAGAACCATTATCGCCGTAGCATCTGCTTCTGCCATGTTAGCGGACCGTGCTCCTCTGGACAGCCATATATTTACTATCAGTATTACACATATTCCGAGCTTTCTCTTCCTGAAGCTTTTCATTATTAGCAAAACTAAATATTTCAATTTTCAATACAGAGCTCGGTAAACCATAATTGTATTCAAATTTTCTCAGGAAACCAGACAGACGCTGTTTCTGACGAGTATTACCAACCCTTATCTCAACCACAGATATGTACGTACAAAATTATACAAAACGCACGCACAAGTGCAAAATGTTGTTGTTTGCATGACAGAAGCAATTGAGGAGCTCCCGACGCATATTTTTTCTCTCTTTATTCTCATGATCGGCTCTCATGAGAAGTTTTGCATTTCTTCCTTTGTTACGAACTGAGACAATAGGCTAGGCTAGACCAAGGCTAGAGATATAAGCCTCACTCACTCGAAAAGCTTAGCTATTTCACTGTTCCTGTGAACCTACAATATCTCAAAATCATGATGCCCTGTCAGTACTCATTAATTCATTGGCCCGGAGGAATGGAATTTGAAAACTTACGGACAGGCACGAGTTTGGGGTCAAAGAGTTCCGCCTTAACCTCGAGCTCATCGAGACGAAGCTTGACCTGCCGAACTCTTGTTCCCACTTCCTCAGTGATGGTCGTGATCTGGAGAAAGATGTCACCGGCTTGTGTGACCAGGGAAGCGAGCTGTCGCAGAACCGCCACCAGCGTTCCATTATTCACGGCGATGAACTCCGAGTCGGTCTTGCTCAACTGGAGTTTCTTGGAACTGAGACGCTGCGGCGTGACAGTGCGATGGACGAGCGGCATTGCGTACCCGGGAACTGGGACGCAGACCGGGACTTAACGCAACTCGGAATTGAGTCACACTCTACATGCTCACTCAATTGTTGGAGGGAAGACCAGGGCTAACGGGCGAGGAGATGCAGTGATGCGGAGGGCTTTGGTGCTCGTTGCGAACTGAGCTCAGTTGCACAACAATGCCTTGGGTTCTCAACGCATTTTCAGTGAGAGTCTGGTGGGGGTTGTTTTGGGATCGACCCAGGCCGCACTGCTGCTGCTGCTACTTGGTACCCTACGCTCGTTTTAGAAGAGCTCTTCGACGTGATCCTCATTCCCCCTTCCTCGTCAGCCCTTGGAAGTTCGGATCTTCAAGCTCTGGGCTTAGTGCCGAACCCCTTTTTAGGGTTTTCATTTTCTACTTTTAGAGGATCCACAACCACGCGGCGTAGCAAGAGCTGAAACAGAAACACACCTCAAGCCTCTTATTTAGTCCGGACTTGTGTGTACACCGTGCGGTTGCTGGCTCATGAGGACTTCATGACTTACCTTGTGTCCATTCGAGCTCAGAGCAGAGATGAAGCTCGAGCTAAACGTACCCCTTCTACCCTGGGCCTCTGCAACAATACAAAAAACTTTCCATTTCCACCCTGTGCATATCATTAAAGAAACACATTCCAGGCCTGCACGCACTCTTATTTTAGGGAATGCAAAGCGGATTAAGGGTCTACGTCCGATAGAAGTAGGACGTTTATCAGGACCATGTCATCGGGTCAGGGTTACCGCAAACGGGGATCCGAGCCGTGACGCAGAGGCATTTTGAGATGCTTATGCGTTGTAGATTGATTTAGATATGAATTGGACTGGTCGCATTTTACCTAATGTTTAGTCAAGCACAATTACGTCAAGCTAAATTAAAGGTTTACACCGACTTCTGACCCTAGTATGTCACATGTACATTGGAAACGAATTTGCCTGTCTGTTAAACATGATACCACAAAGTTGAAGCTCTAACGGACAAATTTTTTGTCTGAAATTCGCAAGAGTTTTAAAACGACTACTCATTAGAGTCGATGCGTTGAAGGATCAGCGACTGATAATTACTCTACGACATATCCTTGGCACCACGGGGTAGACAGACAGTTGAATAGCTCAAACTAAAGCACGAATTTGGTGTAGTTCTTTCAATTCACCTGCTCGACTCATTGTTGGCTTTGGAGACTGACTCAGCTTAAAAGTCTTCAAACACAAGCCCATGATCATCTCATCCTCATCAGCATTCTAAATAATTCTCTTTAGAATCTCTATATCTCCTATAGCCCCGAAATAGCCCAGTGGCGACGGATTGGAGGCATACACGCTACACGCACAGTTATTAAAAGAGCTTGCTTGAGTAAAAGGAAAAAGGCAGCAGAGCGACGTTGTTGTTGCTTTGTGCTTGAGTTGCTCGTGAAGCACTATTGCGAATCCAACATGGAAATCCACAATGCCCACAATGCAATTAAGCGTAACCGGCGCCTCCATTTCATAATGATACACTACGCCTAAATCTCCTGACTAAGTCTTCTCACCTCACACCCTCCCATTCCCTTTGTTTCTCGGCCCGATTACAACTTATTATAGCCATTAACACTTTGGACAAATTGTATCTTCTGAGAAGATCTCCATTGACCTCACGAATTCCTCTTAATGGAACTTCCCATGCTCCAGCTCCAAGTCATGCTGGGAAGGACTGTGAGATCAAGGTCAATTGGGCTGGTCCACGTTGTCAGCCCAGGGAGGTCTGTTTTCTTCGATCGAATGCATGGTCAAAGTGGGTGTCGTCGGTTCGGTTTTGTCCAAAGGGGTTTCCATTGATATTCGAAGACGATTTAGTAAATTAACCTTTAATCACATGCTTCGCTAATATTAAATATTTTACTGATTTTTCGTATTAAATGAACGTCGATCCCCCAAGGTCCAAAAGACCGAGAACCACATGCTGTTATTCTTAGTCCATCATGAAAAATATTTAATGATATGAAATGAATGGGCAGTCTCAGTTATTCGCCTTTCAAGAGATCCAGGCAGCTCGTATAATGATGCGGCTTCATCTCTGATGACAGGTAACAAAAAAATCTCCTTTGTCTATTCGCATCGCCAGAACTTGCACTCTCTCTGTTTTGATTATACACGAGGAGAACTACACTCGAGCTAATGCATTTTCCATTCAAGCTCCACTACTTGCTATTTATTTTCCCTGCGTTCGGGAACTCCATCATGCGTGCTGGCTGCGTTTGAAGGAGGATGATCTGCCGAGATTCGTCTCAAGTCTTTTTGTCTAATCAAAATAATAAACAGACTCGAGAGCCGTTGGCATTTTCGATATTAGGACTTGTTGTTAAAATTAATATTTGGCTAAGCCAGCTCCCATGTGTTGTGAGTTTAAATACAAACGGACGACGACGGCTGAGATTAAATTAGAGGCTCCGAAGCGAGATGCGAATTCTGGAGAAGTAATATAATGTCTCCATCCCCTCCCCCTGACATGAGAAGATCTTGAAAACAACTCACCGAGAACTATAAAATGAGTCTGTGTGGCATAAATTAAGTGGCAACGGAGAGCTGCTACACACCCGAAGTTTTTGTGTTGGCTCGGAACGTTCAGGAAAAACAGAAACTTAAAATGGTAATTTTAAAACCGTAAATGACTGAGCTCCGTTCTAGTAAATTCCCTTTGAGTGCTCATGACTTTTTTCTGTTTTAGAAATACAATCTATTGACACAAGGAAGACATAGAACTGGAGCTCATGTCCATGTGCTGTTACTGTACTGACTCTCAACCCTTTCCGCATGAAAAAGGAAGCCAAAAAGTTTCATAAACGCAGTCACGGAGCTCACGGAGAAAAAAAAATGCTTCAAGAATAATAAAATAACACTAAACGCTCAGGTAATTGACAAAGAATACAGGAATGCTTTTACTTTACGCAAATCATGGAGCCAAAGCCAGTGATTCCGTTCGAACGAGCTTCTTGGACAAAGGAATACAAGAATTGCATTGTATTCAAAATGGCATTACATTTTTTAATACATCTAATTCCAAATTAAGACTCAGCGGAAAATTGAAACGAGCTGACGGGCGCCAGAGATCAGCAGCCTTTTTTTAAATGCAGTTTTAATGTACGGAGGCATGTGGTCTTCCAGGCTGGGAAAAACGAAGCAGAGTGTGAGGCGTTCTCATGGCTTCATCTCATCGGCGTCCACGCTGTCATTTGGAAGTTGCTCAAGCGTCCTGTTCTTATTGTGAGGCATTCCAAGACTCGATCCGACTTATTGTTGTATCATGCTCAGATTCTGAGGCTTCGTCCAAGCTCCCTGCTGCTTCCGAAACTCTGACTTCGTCCATGTCCACTGTTGTCTTCAGCCCTGTACACAATCAGGCAAACATTATAAGCGGGTAGAAGACGTACTATTGATTTAGCAGGCGATTTCGTCTCCAAAAATACTTCTGGATGGCCAATCGAAACTCGATGATTTAGGAAGATTAAGGGCATTTAAGTTAGTCTGGCGCAAGAACCGAATTGTCCCATTACCCGCGTCACAGGGTTAGTAATACGCCCACGGATTTTCCAATATTCTGTAATTAAATACTCGATTCCGCAACCCACCTTCCTCAGTCTCCGTCGTCGGGCTTCCACTTGTAGGGATATTTTCCGTGTCGGGTCCTGGTTCCGGCTCGGCTTCGATATACGAAGGGTATTCGTCTACACAGTTGGAATTAGAAAATAATGAATCTCCCCTCTATCTCAGTGAGCCCATTCAATTAAAGTCCATCACGCACATTGCATCTCGTGTTTACCGAGAAGGTTATGTCCATGTTTGAGGACGCATTTGATGGAACAATGATGTAGAATTGATTATTTAGTGCATGCCTGACTCACCGTCTCCGTCAATCATCGTGTCCGCTAAAAAGCCTTCCTGTCGCAGAGAGCTGAGGACGGACGGAAGGAGCTCCAACAAATAGGATGTTGTGTACGTCGAAGTTCCGCTGCTGCCCAGTCTCGAAAGTACGCTTTCACCACGCTGCTGTCCTTGACTCTCCCCCGCCAAGAAGTTACCCTGCTCCAATTCCAGCTTAATGCGCTCCTGTACAAGCACATTTATAGAAGCCTCTTTAATGAGCAACAGTTGTGTGTAGCCATTCTCACATTAAACATTGACATTGAGCCCATATGCTCCTCACTCAATTGTTAATTTTGAGGCTTACTTTCTCCGCGTTGAGCTTTCTCTGCTGCTCTTGAAGCTGACGAAGCTCCATTTCTTCCAGGCGCCGAGTCTCCTGGAATCTGTTTTTCTGCTCTCGAAGTGCTGATATTTCTTCTTCTTCGATTACTTCAAACATGGCCTGTATAATTGAACGATGTGTTAATGTAATTAAATGGAGGTGAAATGCCGGCCTTTTGATTTTTCTAAGCATGGCATACCTGTTCCAGGAGTTTGCCGACGAAAGACTCAAGCATCGGCACTACTTCCGTCTCGAAATCAAAGAGTTCTCCCGGAAGAACCTGAGTCCAAGCATCAATCCCAGTCTTGATTGTTACCTCAGGCTGAGAACTGGGCAAAATGGGCATGTCGTAAATCAGGTCAGTCTGCACCGTGGCGTCAGAAGACTCCTCCGTATCTCGAATTAGCTCTTCTAGGAACTGTTTCTCCGTTTGTGCAATGTTGTGTAAGCGACCTTCAATAGGTGAAGGAGTGTAGCGACTCTTTCGGCCAAGGCTAAAGCTCTCTGCAGGCTTAAATCGAGTGCGGAATATATTTGTAGACCGTTTCTTCTTTATCTTGGGCTCACGTGCGGCATCAGCCTCTTGAGGCTTTGTACTCAGGTCATTCTAATTGTAATTATTAGGTTGGCATTGTAGCATAAAGCACGTTTAGTGCTCGTTTCGTTCTAATCGGAAAATTATCATTCTATGTTCTTACCGGGTCCGCGTAGCGAGTAGTAGCTGCTGTCGTGCCACGAACTACGTGCGGATCCCACATTACATTGTAGTAGTCATGGACGCCGCGGGGCCTGTTCACAGAAGAGAGAAATGAAAGCGAAGTTTCAGAAGTGATGTCATGGAGGTGTGTTAATGAGAGAAAGTTTGGGACTGACTCCCTCCAGGCCTCCACTTCTCCTAATAGCTCGGCTTCATGTGAGTGGAATTAAACAAGGTGCTGGAATTTTAATCTAGGGCTAGCCAGTCTTTCCAACCTATAATCGCTACCTAATGTCCCCCATTACTTCTACAGAGTTCTTAAGTGCTTCAGAAACTGGTTATCAAGTTTTTCCTGAGGCAGGACAGTTGAGCCTCGGGGTTTGGGAACTCGTAAAAAGGAAAGTCAACTTAGATCTTGTATAATGATATTTCAGGCCCTTGATCAAGATTTCGATTTATAAGTGACGTTTATAGCAAAATTTACCAGCGTATCATACCAGTATCGCAAGGCATGTTAAGATTTTGTTTCGTATAATTTGCGGTTTTCTGGGCACAGAATATTTATTAGTGTAAACCTTTTTTAAGTTTAGATTCATTGTCGTGGAATACTGGTAACAAAAGCCGAAGTGCAAAATGACCGTTGAAGAGCTACACGCCTCCCCGTAATTGGAAAAATGAGTGGAATGTGACCAGCCCAACTAATTATACGGAAAAACCCTCCGAGAATGTGTGAGAATGTGAGAGTATAGCTAGTCAAAGTGCCGGCGTGCTGAGAAAGGTAGAAGCAGAAAGTATGTAAATTGGTACGGAGAGCTGAGTTCCGACTTGGTTGCACTGGAAGAGCAGCAGTTCTGACATTTAGGAAGTGGTCCGACTGCCCTCGGTTTACTCGAAAAAGTGTACAGGCTCCGCTCCACAAGCAGGTCAAACTTGGACGGGAGAAAGCGACCACGAGTGACGGTCGTAATAAACGGCGGCCGCCCATTCCCACAGCACCCACCACCACTACCTCCACTGGGCAAGGAGAAATTGAATTTGGTTTTGGTTGTGGTGGTCGTGTCGAGTCCATTAGGAGCATTTCCTGTGGTCATGAACCGCGTACTGCTCGAACTACTGCTGCCCGCCTTGGGGTTAGTCGGAAAACTGTACTTGACGAGGGTCGTGGTGGTGCAGGAGATTTGATGAGTTAAGTCTGGGGGTTCTGCCTCGACCATGGCTCAGGTACGACTGACTGACTCGGCCACGTCGGCGGAACAACGTCCCAAATACCTGAACTGATTTTTTTTCTTTTCGCCAATTCCAGACTATGTCGTATGGTTTATCGATTCGGGCTGTCGTGCACAGTCTATCATGGGATAAGAGCTCAGGGAGCCAGAGGAAAAAGCCCATGCCTAGCTACAACTTTCTCTGGCACATTTCTTGAATTCCATGCATTAGGGTATTGATTCTGTCCTCTGACTTGGGCCGGAACTGTGCCCAATATGTATATTAATGAGCTTTGCTCGACTCGACTAACATTATGGACTTATTTCTATTTCCTGTTACCGACAAATAATACCGGAGTGCTTGATTTCCCTATGGTCGGCATAATGATTATTAAGAATGAAACTACTTTCTCCGTCTGCCTGGCTGTTTAATTTAGTCGCCGTCTATTAAAATCTGAAAAAGTGTACTTTATGTGTATGATGCTTACGTCATAGGGTTAATAAAAATACCAGAACATTTCATAGCTTACCTGGGAATGTTATTTCTGTATCGTCGCTGTTTGCCGGTTCCAGGAACAGGGCGAGGTGGGCTGGAGTATGTGAAGTACAGGGTCGACGACCGTGGAAATCCACTGAGAATATTCTCTTCTTCTGATCCTAAAACCATTGTAGTACACAAATATTTAATTATTAATTAGAAAACTTGGTATAAAATTAAGAAAATATGATTAATGCGAGGGACTACAGAACTACTTGGGGTGTGGATTTCTAGAAAGAACGCACTGGAAATGGAGACTGACTGACTGTATAAGAACGGCGTCCTTCTCCCCTAGTACCAGAAGATTGTCGATCAAACATGAGCTGCGTTGTTGATTGATCCATTATTCGGGAGACGCCGTAAAGAAAAGATTGTATCTGCCTCCTTCGCCCCTTCTCGTGTATATAGTGTCACATCCCGTCCACCTGTTGCCTTTCCTGCCAGCACTGAAAAATCCAGGGAGAAAGTGAGAGAAAGGAGGAGATAGGCAGCTTGCCACGAAGGCAAATCAAATCCCACGCTCACACGATATGCAGAAGGCCTGGGTGAAGTATTGGGAAATCCGCTAATCGCAGAAGCTCCTGTTACCCAACACTATAGACTCCGATAAATATGAAACAATAATTCACTATGCTATTTAAGCTACATGTTTAAATAAATAGGTTTGAACATTAAATCCTGAAGAATCTGCAAGTTGTATAATACATATACTGAAAATGTGTGCGCATAGACGGGTTTGAGATTAGAGGAGCGAAAATGAAAAGTATGCAGTAATTGGAGATAAGGAGATAAAAATTACAGATTGCCCAATCATGAACGGCTATTAACATGCATCCTTAGAGGTATTATCAGTTAATTGTTTAAGCCACTACATACTAAAGTTTTCCTGTTAATAAATCTGAATTTAGAATACCAATTTAAAAAGCAATTTTTCACCTGCCCAATTACTGTATCATTGGCAAAATATGCCAAATTGAGATCAAAAGTCAAAAGTGCACTTCGCTGGGCTTTGATGCGTGCTTAGCTTCCATATTTCGCTTGTGATGAAATAAGCAAAAGTTTTTGCAATGCAAAGAATGAAATTCTAGTAACTAAATATTGATTAGACATGCTTTAATGGGGCTATATGAAATGAGAGCACCAATCAATTATTTAAATGAGGTCGTACTCCTTATTCCTGCTTATAAAGTGTATTTCTTAATGCACTAACAACTTGGCGATCAATTATTTATTTACAAAACTATGGCATGTTGCATATCACGAACTTCCGTTCTGTAAACCCGACGAGGGCTTGGCTGGGGTTTCAATCTAGAATTCTTCGGTTCAACTTAAGGGATAAAGTACATCTGGTTTTGGAACGATGAAATACCGGGACTGGGGAGACCAAAAATGCTCCTCGAGTCACCCGGATGGCGTAAGCTACTCTATGGGGCTCAGATGTTCTACGGAGAATAGAAAATAGAATACGGGTTTTAGCAGAGGAACGTTGATTCAAGTGGATAGTGGCTCTACACTGCACATTATTGTATACATATTTTACTAGCATTTTTAAACCAATTAAAACTTGTTTATTGCATCAATCAAAGCGTGAAATTAAATATATGAATAATTTTCAACTCCATTCAGTCAGGTAATGCTTTATTACAAGTGCTTTCGTGTATTAGGTCACGACATTGCATATCAATGTGAATGCGGACTCGTATGACACATTAAAAAAGGTCGTTATCCTGAGCAATTGACGCATTTCTGTAACCGCAGCGTTGCATAATAACCTATTTTGGTTGTACAGAACGTCATTGCCAAACCAAGTTGTTTTTCTTCTACATCAATGACGGATTTTCATGAGAAATCGCAATAATATATTTCAAATAAGATTTAGGATTTGCAACTCCCAAAGGACCAAAGCATCTCTAGCCATACGAAACTAGAAGCTCCTGAATCTCATGACTCGACCTGGAGATCTGACATATTATTAAAATTGAGTCAGACTTCATTTGCTAGAACATCTTTCAAATTATAATTCTGAGTCCCAAATGAATTGAAATATTATTCAATGCTTTGAAATGCAATGGTGAGCAGGAACTCAACATAATCTTCACGCTCAATTTTGCAAGAGATGCATTAGGTGGTTTAGATTTGCTGACGTTATTTGGGAGACACATGCCAAATCATTAGGTAGGATTCGAATCGAATTTTGGTTAATGCGCCAATGCTCGAATAATCCATGCTTTCTAGCTAAATTTAATGGCGAATCCGTGCATGTAAACCTATATAAAATTATAATGGTACGATAGTACTTAAAATCAGTACTCGCCTTTATCGAGAATTCCCATCATGTCAGTAAATGCTTGTCAGAATGGTCAATGCGTTTCATTGGATTGCCGCGAGGCATAGGATATGCGAAGACGCAAGCACGAATGGGCTCCGACCGAACCTGGTAAAACTAGGTTAGTTGCAAGGGTTGTTGCGGGGCATGAAAAGTGCTGGTACACAAGTCTTCATTTGGTGCATGAGCGGAGTAAATCTAACTACTCTCCTGACTCCAGATAAGTTACTCATCTTTCTGATTGGCAATTTTTATGGACGCGTGTCCTGGCATTCAATAATAATAAATCCGTACTGAATACGAAGTGAGAGGGTTGAAAGGGATTTCCTGCTCCTGCCAGTAGTGCTGTCCCTCTTGCTTTCCCCGCAGGGAACGGACGGACGGAGAACAAACGAACTCTGGAATTCCGCTCACGCCGTGTGAACATTTCTCGCTATATTTGGACTCTGTACGGATGTGTGCGGACTGAAGCTCGGCTGCTCTGTGGCTTTCCGAGAGAAAGCACACACACGCCTTTCTCCGCCAACCAACAGATATTGAGATGTACATAACCACAGTGTTTGCTCTCCCAAATCCGCTTACCTCCATCCACTCCCGTCTCATCTTCACCAACCTAATGGTCATCACACTTTTTTCTCACACCGATACTAATCCCAGGCTTACATCCGCCTAACCAACTGCTCCGTTTCACGACTGGGTGAAACTCATTCCCGGCTTGGCCGCCTGCTTCACGACGCCAAGACCCTAGAGATCGTCGCTGAGATTGAATATGCCGAATTGAAGACAACCTCAACTTTATTTCATATTTATTTGATTTATGGAGAACTGAATATGTAATAGGTGGTAGTTGGCATGTCCTCATAAATATTACAGAGCTCGTAAATTTTTTTAACATTTGTCAACTCTGTCTGTAGGACTGGTTGTTAGGGCAGAGGGAAAGCAGTGTGCGTGGACTCACTATATATGACTACAATATAATAATTCTCTGATTCCGGTTGCCTCGAATATTACATGTTTCCCAATGCCAAGAAGCCGAGAGTTATTTTTTCCTTTCTGCCACGGCGGCGGTGCTGTCTCGGCGTTCCTGCCTTCTATGTTGCCCAAAGTGAGTTATCTATTTGAATTCACGAGTCTCGAGAGACAAAGTTTATAATTCCTATTCCATTCCCTGTCCATCTCAATCAAAAAGAACCGAGGCAGAGAACGGACAACACGAACGGAATAAGTTTTATGATTCGGTTAGATAGAGGAGTAAAATCTGTCTTCGTCCTCCTGCCGCGACAGAGGCGGACAGAGCTCCCATACAAATACAAAGTTCAACAAGCGGAAAACACAATCTATGTAGCACACTGCCGTGTTCATGAGGCTCCTAGCAGCAGCAGCTCCTGCTTTTTTCGTCGTCTGTTCTTTCTCTGAATAGGTCCATATATTCATTTTAACCAGGGCAGAAGAACTGTGGACCTCTCGTAAAAATGCATGGAATGGACGGAAGAGAACCACCCCCTCCGCCGTGCTTTCTCTCGTGCGGGCAGCCGAAGAAGCCAAGCTTTGAGCATTCTTTTTCCCACTACTGTCCTCTCCGCGTCGTCGGCCAGGCAGAAAGACTTGGTATTTGGAATGTGCTGTCTCTGTTTTATGAATGTAGTTGTTCTCTTGCATTCCGCACAGCTGCCAGATAAGAGAGAGAGAAAGAACTTTCCGTGTAATTAATATTGCCGGGGTTAGCGGGTTCGGGCTTGTGATAAGGCGGGAGGAGGAGGGGCGCGTTGTTGACGTGAGTCTATTTTTCCTTATTAATACCACTGCCAGGAGATTAAGCGCGGTGGGCGGAGTAGGATGGGCAAACGGCTGCGGAAAACTCATTAAGATACTTTAAATTGACTCTGCCCACATCATGACCTCGCTGAAGACTGGAAGCAGAAGCTCTAATCAGTGTAATACCAGAACTGAATCCACTGCTCGAGTTCAGTGGTCTCTACTAGCTTAACACCCACAAACAGGGTTCCCTAAAGGTTAATCTCGGCTTCCCGGAATCTCGTAATGCTTACATGCCTCAACTCATATTCTCTGCTCGAAATACTCAGAAATCTATATTCGTTATGTCAGGATTCCACTGAATCGATATAAAAATAGCAGTACTAGATGCGACAGATCGCGAATCGCAGATACAGCTTGCTGGAGAAATTTTCTACTGACAATCTCAGGGTGAAAGCTGAGTATTCATTATTTTGATGATAATTGTGGAATTATTCAGATTTTTATGTTCTTAATTAGCGGTAATGTTGCCGGCGTACGGAAGAAATGCTTCAATGTAATTGAGGAACCCTGCCCCGAGTTGTTAGTAGTTATGATGGGAGAAGCAATTATTTACAGAAAATGATACTTTTATTACTCCAAAACATGGGTTTGAAGATGTTGATGATGATGAGGCCTGAGCTGGGAAAGCGAAAAGCTCTCTGGCTTTTAATGTCCTTTCCTCAGCATTTCAAAGCAGATTTTTGAGCTAAATGTTTTGATAATGAAGCTTTAAAGGGAAAGTTGGGAGTAATAACGTCTCCGGCTTAGGGCGCTTGTGAGTTGGGCTGAGTTCTGCTCATTGGGTTTATGTGGTCAGGTCACTCCTGATTACCGCTGCTCAGGCTTCAGTGTTCGGGCAGTCCCGGTCAGTTGAACCTTCGTCAATTGTAAACGGAATTGCCAGCTTACAGCAAATGAAATTTCTGGATTTGGATTCAAGACCATCGTCCGAAACCTTCAAACCTAAAAATCTATTTCGACGATTTAATTTTGAAGTCAAACTAGAAATATATTACTCAAATTCTATGTTAACGCGAATAATATGACGGTTAGGTTAGGTTTAGTTTTGAAAGTATTACATTTTGAACAGCTAACCATTAATATTCAAGACCGAAAAGACGTAGAACCCGTTTCTAAACCGAACTCGAATTCTCAACTCTGTGCTTTGAACAGAGAAATTCGGAGGGTTGTAATTTTAATAGCGGAAATTCCAAGTCAAAAGTGAGTCAAATATTTCACCCGCTCCTTCCTATGCAGAAAACTAATGAGAGGGAACTGGACTGATAAACAATACGCATTTAATAGAACACGCAGCTCTGAGGCCTAAATGGATTTCGGAGTCGACTGCTTTGTTCTGGTTGTGGGCTGGAAACTGGAAAGCGCGTAGCTGAGCTCTCCGCATCATCATTATTATTCCTCGGGAGTAGAGAGATTGAAATGTAACTGAGGTTTAATTAAGAAGACTCAAACTGGAATAATTAGCGCAGACGAGTTTACAGCGGATGTAAAATAATAACAGAGACGTATGCGAGGATCCAGTGGTGCTTTCTTTCTAGTTCGCTGATGCACAGTCCAGTCGTGCGTGGCACGGAGCATAAAGAAGATCAGCACACTTGACTTGGAAAGTTGTAACTGGGCATGAGCTTGGAGCATTCATGGAATAACAAATCAAATCGGACGACTTCTCGATTTAGCTTAACGAGCATGTTAACTGGACTCTTTGACCCGGAGAAAAAAGGTTTCAGGAAGCGTTTGGATTTATTTCCAATGCACTGACTTGCGAAAACTTAATCTATTATGTCAATGCATTTGTATGTTATTTAAAATGATCAATGCGACACTATGTATAACTGGAACGTGAAGATGCTCCTGTGTGGTTTTCCATGAAAATGACTGTGTTATTAGACAGGAATTCGGTGGCAAAAGCTGGAAGGCAGAGTAGAAGCTTCGTGGTGCGTGATCCGAGTAGCTGCGTGTGCCTGGATTTAAGATATTTAAGATTTGTGGAGAAAGTTATTTTCCCCTAATGCGAAGCATCAAGGCCTGGGCTGACATATAGAGTGGGCACAATAAAGGACGGAAATATTATTATAGATGTAGTTAGGGAAGGGAGCCGTAGCCAAAACTCTTGTCTTGTTCACTCATTCGCTAATAACTCGGTAATTCTCGTCTCATATTTCGGTGCGAGAGAGTGGGCTCAGAGCCTGACTTTTCCTGGCACTTGGGCCAGTAGTGCAGGCAGAGGCTCCTGCTGACTTTCTTCAGCTCTGCCTCATGGCTTTACAGCATCCGTCCGTGGTCAATTGAGCCTGGGTCACTTCTTCATCCATCATTTTAGCCTGTGTTTCTTTTTTACATTTGCATGTGTCACCGCGCACCGCGCTTCATTGGCAAATTTTGCGTTTTAAAGGGACGACGGATTTCCATACAAACAATTAGCTCAAGGAACAGACAGCGATCCATCTGACAAGGTTAAAACGGTCTAGAAATCTCGTTGAACCCTTTGAACAGCGCTCGCCTAAGTAGCCCTCATCCTTTACTCTCGAGTAAATGCTCTCGAAGCTCCAGTTGGACCCGGCGGGCTGTGAGGAGCTGTGGAGAATATTAGGCTGTCATTTAAGTGAGTGATCGATCAAAGAATTCCTCAATGTCGACTCTACGACGCGGCTCAAATTCCTCCACGTTTCTCATCATCACCTTTCTATTTTTCATGTCAGGGTTCGAGAGCAGCACACGGGCATTACATCACTTCCGCCTCCAGACCCCGTGTTCTAGATAGCCCGACCTCACAGTGACTGCCGCCACGGCTGGTCGGCCTATTTACACAAACGTCTTCCGCTCTCGATTCCAGGAGTCGTTTGGCTTGCCAAGCGAGTTCGGCTATTGATTTTCAATCTCCAAATATTAATTCAAGGTAGAAACGGCTCCCTGTATCCGACTACTTAGCAATGCAGCCCTTGTTCAGCCCGACAGGGCATTAAGGCTGGGAGCCGACGACGTCTCTGAGAAGTGGGGTCGTAATATAATCATCCTCCCTTCAGTTGACGTGAATGGGAAGAGGTGGAGACGGAACGAAGTGGGTCCGGGCGGGCTTTATTGCATTTTCTCTGTTCATAAACAAGTGCTGACACGGCCTTTGACTCCCTCATCATCATCAGCCTCCAATCTCAGCCAAGAGCTCTTATGCACAAACTTCTAATCTCCCTAATGTCACTCCCACCAAAGCTAACAATAAGTTTGCGAAATACCTCGCTCCTGGCCTCCTCCGCAAGGTGACTACAGGAGGTGCGGCTGGCAATGATGATGGGCGGAGGAATTATGACAGCGGAATGGGCTCAAATGAAAAGTTCCGGCTTCTCGGAAGCTGTGACGACGGACATAAACGGTAACGCGGCAATTCGGTATTGGGCAATCGAAGTCCAGGATTATTCGGTAATTTGATCTAAAAATCATTATAATTTCAACATCCAGAAAATTCACTGTGTACTTTCTGAAATGAATTTCCAAAGATTTTCAGAGTACAAATTTATGTGTAGTTTCGGAATTATTTCTGTTTTGAACTCAACGAACTGTCCATCCGAATCGACGATTCTCAGTTCTTTCTTGGTGAATGGTTGTAAAATCGGCATTTGAACAGACGTTTGTTGCTGAGCACAGCAGACGCTGGCAGGCCGAGGAGAGACTGGCTCTCAGAATTGTCTGTGTCAGATTTTTATCGTAGGAATACTCTTAGAAAATTGGCAATTGTGATGGTGACATTCTCGCAAGCACCGCGACGGATGAGTTGGAGAAGAGAAGCTCGGAGTCGGAGATAAAAAATAAACCTTTCCCTCTAGTACTTATAATGTGAAAAATGTGCATTGGCTACAAGTCACAAATTTACAAGTGAGCAGAGGACTTTCTCCGCTCTCTCCGCCCGTTACAACCCACATTTGTTTGCAGATCCTACTCACTATCTCCTCGCTCGTCTGAGCCACAGTCGAGTGGGTGTGTGAGCCAAATGACCAAAAAATGTCAGGGCATAACAGCAAACGTCACCCCTTTTCCGTCTCCGCTCAGGGTTATGCCTGACACGACGTGCCTCTGATAATCCATCCCCATATGCTCCGAGGTGGGAGCTGGCGTCTGCGGGACGGCAGAAATTATTTGACAGAACGGGAGGTGGAATGAAATATAGGTGGGAGGTGGAAGTTAGTCGCTTGCCTAACCGCTTTTCTCATGACCGAATGACCGCTAAAGTAGCTGGGATGACGAAGAATAGAGCTTTTCATGCTTTGATGCACAAATTGTTTGCAGGAGATCAGCCGTATCTCGCACATTACTACGTAGCTTGGTAACTACAGGTACTGTCCGGAATTATATCTTTATGAGATTAGGCTGCAGGTTCGCCAGGAAGAGCCTTATGTAAACTCAGGTTATGAGCGCAAATCAAAATTGTCGCAAGCCTGATAAATGCGATAAACTCCTGATATCTCGTAACGGTGTTAACTCACTTAATATCTACAATAATTGAAGTTATTTGACAGCCATACGTGAGCCGGGTTTTACTGGTTTGCAGCACGATATGTGACGAAGCGTATTTTATAAGTCAATAAAATTGAATCGGCAAAATTGGGTTAACAGCCGCAGGGCTTTGGTTTGAAACAATTAAATAGCTTGAAAATTTAGCAAGAAATACTATTTTAAGTACAGTATGCTTTCACCTTTGGGGTAGGTACATTAAATGCGTGGGCTAGACTGTGATTTGCTTCACTAAACAATAGCCTCAGTCCGTACAAAAATGGGAACGAGAGTTTTTTTTTCACTTTCTGTGTGACTTTTTTTCTCGTCTGTGATTCCTATTCTTGGGGTCTTGTAGGTTGAAAAGAAAACGAGACTCCATGCTGAGAACAAAGAGAAAGTCCACATTTTCCACAGTTCACACAATTCCATTGGAATCATCCTCCTCATTGTTGTTAATGGGCTTTTTATACAAGGCTTTATCCACTCTAAACAGGATATTAGGTTCACACACCGTAATGGCTTTTCCATCAACTTCCAATATTCGGCCTAGCTTTTCTCACGGAATTCTTGATCGCTCGATCACTAAACTGAATTCTGAATCATTAAAGGCATACAGCGACTTTGGAAAGGTACGTCAAATAAAAAAAATCTCTTGTGTGCATAGGCGGCGGCAATACATGAAAATGAATCCATCTGACGCGTTGAATGCTGAAACGAAATACCGACGAAATTAATCAAATCGCCAGTCGCAAAATCCCTTGAGACGAAAGACGGCAAGGATTTGGGATTGCTTTAATCAACTGGGATTTGACCCCAGTGCCCAATGCCGTCACGGTAGGATTTCATACGGGATTGAAGGTAAATTGTGCCTTGTCGCGAGTTTGTTTTTGAAACAATACTCCCTTACCGCTATCCAGTCTTTGCAGCCCTTTTTTGAGCATTTGAGCTCAACCTCCTTTGTCTCCCGTTCTAATTAACTCGGTAATGGAGAATCCAACGGGAATTCCGAGTCTACCATCTCAAATTTTATTTGATTCAATTTTCAGGAATAAATTACATTGTTTCTCTGAAGTTTTTATTCGATTTCCCAGCTCCCAAGCAGGGAAGAAACAAGGACGATGAATTCACGGCTGGGTCTCTAACCCCGCCTCGGTGCGGGCTTGCTCGAGTCTAACACAAAGCACAATACACCAACTCAGACAATAAACAAACCAAGTTTTCAGTGTTGGAGTAAGGCCTTATATAATTTAAGACCGGCATTGAATTTTAAAACAAAAACTCTGAGGGAATAATAGGGATTAGCTTATAAATAGTTGGGCTTAGTTGGTGTGCGGATATCCGAGTTCTGCTAGACAAACAGGGTCGCATTTTCGCATTTAAAGCTTTTGATTCGCCACCTGCAAATAAACACGGATTCGATTGACCTGTGCTTAGCAGGGTACGGTATCACGGAGCACTTAGCGCCCTGTAGATAGTAATTCACCCCATTTGCCAAGTAGAGCCAATGCATGTCACGCCTAACCTGTGAAACGCCATAAATGAAAATAATTAAGAATTCACGAATCAACATGAGCAAATAGTATACATTTCTGCAGTATGTGTTCCCTGGATGATATTCAATTCGACGAGACTTACCCAAGCTTGGTTTGGGTTTGAGCAGAGACATTGTGTCACTTTATCGTAGATTGTGTAGTGCTGTTTAGCCTGCTGGTCTCTCCTGTTCTTGTGTATTAGTTGGCTATTCGGGATTCTCGGAGCTAGTTGGGAAAAGCGCGTAGAGCTGGAGTCGCTGCTGGTAATGAAATTTCCTCTCACTTTGATATTCAAATTCTAAATTGAGTGAGAGGAAAGTTGAAAACTAGTCATACTCCCGTGCGCTTAAGTTGAGGGCGGTGGTGGTATGATAATATTTGGGCAGAGAAAGCAGGGCTGCTTAAATGGAACGTCGACTGCCGACAGTATCAATTCCCTCTCTGTCTCTCCTTGAGGTGTTCATGTGTAGGTTCAAGCCTCGCTGCTCTCACCGCACTTCTCCAGCCCGCAACTTGAATTATGTCTAATATTCATATCTCATATCAATAATCTCAGCCTGTGTCTCGGGCTCATATGGGACTTCCCACTGATCATCTCACTGTCTCCGAATTTCAGTTTAGAATGAAATGAATATTACGCTTTGTTAGCGATTCTTAGTCAAATCGTAAAGCGCTCGAAGCTAGCTCTAGAGTCTGGCTAAATTTTAGGTATAAATTATTCTGCTAAAAATAGGATTTTATTCCCGATTTAATTGAAACCTCAGCTTGTGAGCACTTTGCTATGAAGTGCGTGTCAGTCAAATCAAGGATGTACTAAATTTTTGCATTAGTATCTTCTAAACACGTGCTTCCATTCATTCTGGAGCAGAAGATCAGAGAGAAGAGAGCTCGAGAGGTCTAAACAAAGTGGGTACTTACTTAACGGATCAAGGAACACAAATCGGTTAAAGCCTCAAATTAAAGAGATCAAAGGCAAGACCCCTGCAGGTCTTTATGTTCTAAACCAATATTCTGCATACAAGTAATTACAACCTGAAAACACTTGCGAGTTTTTATTTCCAAGCTATGCCAGTCATTTTTTTTTCATTTAAAAAATATTCACAAGACAGACATCAAAGAAGCCCAGTGTTATGAATTTGGATTTTTCACTACAACGTACGATGAGCCCTGCTTCTGATATATTAAAATAGAAACACTCGGACACCAGCTATAGCCACGCAAGGTTAAAGCTACTGGTTCAGTCCAGAACGAATTGGTTTTCACCTAATAAACATTCAATTAGAGTTACACATAAGTATTCCCTAGTCAGAAATTCGGAGATTTGCAGTGCTTAGCTCTTAAGATTGAGAACACGAAAGGAGAAGTTAACCTGCGGGAATTGAGAGGGAATGTTGACACGCATTTAGAAAACCACGAGGGTGCCACAACAAAGCGTCTTTGTCCCCATTACACGTCGTGTCCCTGTTAATGGATTGGGTTTGGCGGAAGGGAAAGGAGTGAGTCCGTAACTGCAGAACAGACTCCGCTTTCACTCTCGTCTCGTGTGCCCAGCCCTGAGGTTTCCGTGTGAGATTAAGAACTCAACAACGTGAATAGGACAGTACTATGGACCAGCCAACTCAGACTGCCTAGCCCACTTCTATACAATAGGCTGTCCGTAGTCAATTGTGCACTTGCGATTTGGTCAAACTGCCAACTGGACACAGAATGCATGACTCAGATCACTATGGACAATCTAAACCACAGATCCGTCATTCTGCTGCAACCTGTGCTGTTCAAATACAAATATTTTACGCCGTATAATCGTTACGCCATTAACTCACGTAGTTGTGCAGTTAGCATGAGTTAATCTACAGTTAGTACCCCCGGGAATTCTTTAGGATTGCTTTTAGGGTGCGGGTATTAACAGCAAAGGCTCAAAGTTCTAAAGGTTTAAATTCTAAAGCTCCAAGTGACGTAGAATGAAGAAAGCCCTGGTCGAGCCTCATCCACTCCCCTCTGAAGTCCCATGCATAAAAGTCAACAGAGAAAAAAAAGCGGAGTTTAGGCATTGATTCTGGCTTAGTGCCACTGAGGTCCTACGATTTGTTGTTCTGTAAAATGTTGCATTACGGGATCATTGCTTTCACTTTTTCCCAGTTCCCTCGCATGAAGTCAGTTCAGCCTGGCTTGGTCCAAGCCTGATTCTTCCCCTCTTCTCTTCCGCTGGTTTCTTGTACGGCCGAGGACCTCGGAGTCTCCAGAGATGAGCCGCGGAGATACTTGTCGAGAAACAAGTTGGGCTGGGAGTCATAAAAAAAGTAGTGCAGAGGAGAAGCGGAAACAAAAGATTTCCTAATAGAAGGAGCCCAGAGGACGGAGGAGGGCGAGAGAGAAAGTGGGGCTCAAAGGTATCGAGTGATGAAATCATAATTGTCCCTTGTCGACTCAATTGCAACCCACTGAACGAGTCCCAGACCACATCCATATTCAGCTCTGCTCAGCTCAGGCGGCAAAGGCTCTAATTTCCTAATTAACTGTTACAGCTATCATTTTAATCAACACTCTCGCTACAAATGTCATGCATGGCTGAGGATCCGGCAAAGCAAGCTCCAACTCTCTCGCGGTAGAAATTGCAGACACGGAGACGTGCCGCCATACGAGTCTCCTCGTTTCACTGAAACAGGAAAGCACGCCCTGCTTGACTACGCTTCCTCCTGCCTAAGACTCAAGACTCTGTGAGTCAGAGCAATGCAAATGTAATTTAACAATTTGACTCGAGCCATGAGCCATTCTTACTGCCGTAGTCAGAGGATAAACCTCGGAAGGCCCTCTCAGGACTTGATCTGCATATTGAGAACCATGGAAGAGATTTGATCGAGAATGATTGACGGGCCTGACGGCTGAGTGTCAAGTTGTGGCAGGAAGAGCCCATTTGTTAGAAATCTGCTGGGTGTTAGGACCTGCATCACCTACGACAAATAATGGAGATAAAGACATGCTTCGATAATAAAGTGAAGAAATATGAATGGAGAGAGCTTGTCTGTGTGTTTGTGGACAGGCGGAAAAGCCACCCCGAGTCATGACAGAATAAAATACCCATGAGAGAAATATTATTTATTGCCTCCCATTTTTCACCTTTTTCACTTTCTCTGTGAGCAAGGGGAAGGGCGGCTGTTTTTCCGCCTCCAAATCGCTCCAGAACCTCTTCTGAACACACACACGGTCAAGTGGATTTATTGTGCGGGAAACCACTTGATCCCCTCTCGAGCAGACAAGTCCATTCAGTCCAAAGGAAGGCCCAGAGCTTAATTTATATACTAATTTAATCACCTTGCCCCTCTTCCCTTGTCCACCTAAATCATGGCTCTCCGCTGATCTGAGTCATTAACTGCTCTCTGCTTGTTTCAGCCCTGAGACACACCACACAATGGACCAACTTTTTCCCCTCTGGCAGTGCCCTTGTGTCCGGATCAAGGGTGAAGAAAGTTCCAGTTCTCACTGAGTGCAGGCCGACTGTTGAGTACCAGCAGAGTGTCGCTCAAGGTATCCATGTAGGTATGTAGTGTAATTGCGGGGATAGATAGGAGACAAGGCCTCGGGTGTTAAGTAGATAGTTGGACTCCAGCAGAGAACTCCGACTTATTTGGTTAATGGGAATAGCCCTGTCGTTGAAAAGGGAATGAAACGCAAGCGTGGGCTATGGCCCAACTCGTATAAAGAGCCAAGGAGTCAACTGGAGAGCCAAGTGTAGAGCCGCGAAGAGGGTTGAGAGACGGTGTACAGGCTTCTGTGTGCCAGGCTTCAGAGTGAAAGTTCTGCCCCCGAACAGACAGAGCGAATTCTGCTGGCCTCCGTTCTGGACACCCCGCACCCGATCGTGATGCCTGAGCTCTCTGCTTGTTTCAGCCCTGAGACACACCACACAATGGACCAACTTTTTCCCCTCTGGCAGTGCCCTTGTGTCCGGATCAAGGGTGAAGAAAGTTCCAGTTCTCCTGAGTGCAGG
>VNWX01000094.1:0-33747 GCA_009869905.1 Ceratophysella communis
TCACAAGAACATTACTTAGATCAACAGCAACAACCGTATTACGCTGATTCACAACAAGGACCAGCGTCACAGCAATACGCATATCCACCGCCTCTGTCGCAGCAACAACCGCCGCAGCCCCAGGGAGAAGACGCCCAGCAAATTTCAACAGCCGCAAGTTCAGATAACGCAGAACTGGAAAGATTTGCAAAGGGAAAGTTCCCATTTGGTGCTGGATTATATGGTCTTGGTTTCGGCGGAGGTCTTCCAGCCTACGGAGGTGGTCCATTCGGAGCAGCTCCAGGACCAATGGGACCAATGGGAGCTGATGGAGGTCGTCCGCCAGGAGCATTCGGACCTGGACCGGCAGGGCCTTTTCCAGAACCACCTCCATTCGGCATGCCTGATCCAAGCTTCCAATCTCAAGCTGGATTCGAAGGCCTACTGGTAAGAATAAGAACTGCTATTACCCAAACCGCTGTCACATCCATCATCCCACCTAAATAAATGTAAATGAATTTCTATTAATTCCTCCCAGGTGCCAAATACGTGGTACGGTCTCCTGCCATGGGGTATCGAGGGTGTCATCATAGTCATCGCTGGAATCATTGTATTCGCAATAATTGTCGTTGCAATTATTGGGCTTCTCCTCTGGCTCTGTGGAATTAAGAACAGCATACCCTGGATTCTGAATAGGGATGGATCAGATTTGGAGACGGAGCTGCGGTCAAGGTTCACCGACCAGTGGTCGCTCGTCAATCTCTCTGCTGATGTTCTGGATGCTATCGAAAAGTTCAACGACATAAGCTCAAACTCAACGCAAGAACACATGCTGGATAGCAAAAAGAAAGCATAGATACCTACTTAGTACATTAAATTAAGCTGTACTATTTACCTGCCATTGTGTAATTAGCTAAGAATACCATGACCATATTTATAGTATATATTATTTATTTATTTTACTTGCGAATGCTTGTATTTCAAAGGTGCCCTTAGTTTATATTGCTTCAATGAATCAAGTTTGTCCAAAAATTATACAACTTTTAATTGAAGTTGATGATAAGCTCTTGTTATCTGTATTACTCATTATTGCGGCCCACGGTTTTTGTAGTCAGGTATTTTGGTTTCAGAATTATATTTGAGGCGAAAAGCGAGGTTTTCCGGCATTATAAGCTCAAGACGATTTGATTGACCGCTACGCTAGGTTGTTTGAAACCTAGATGTTCCCTGAAATGAGGCTCCGACTATTATAGTAGTTTACGTAATACCACCATTTAATTCTGGGTAACTGCCCACTAATGCTCATCCTAACGCATCGTAAATCGTAACGGACCGCTGGTAAACGTGTGGTATGTCCGCTGTATCCAAATATGACCGTCAATGGTTGACCATATATAATGTGATAAGTGATTACCATGCATGATTATCATCAGCAAAATGCTGTTAGTAACGTTGCGCGACGAGAATTTATACGCCTGCAATATCGTGATTTTGAGCACTGATTTAAGCTGTAAATTCTGTTACAACACTGGAAAAAACTTTGCTTCAGAAATAAGAGCCTAAGGTTTCGTGGAAGGATACTGTATACTGGTCCAGCATGCCACGTGGGCTGACTGAGGAATACCTAGCCCATTTAAAAGGGTATATTAAATTGTAATGCCTATAAGAAATCTTTCAGTAGAAAATTAATCAGCACAATCAGCAATGCCTTTAGCAAAAATAGTTTAACCTTAATTAGCCTTAAGTACATTGGAATTCGGGAGGAAACATGGAAGGGTAAATTTTATTGAGCAAAACACACAGCATAGAAAATTCAACCATAGCAATTCCTGGGGGAGGAACTATAGTTTAATTTTGTTAAGTCCAAATTATTTCTAAAGCTATCAAATTCAAATACAATTAAAGTGAAGTTGGAGAAACATGGATGAAATTAGGTGGAAATATGTACTAAACTCTAGGAAGCGCTGCTTGGCCCATGCTCTTATGTAAGTGCTGGTTCATCTGCGGTGCTTTCTCCAATTATTTTTCGGCCCTGCCATGTTTTAGGCCTGTGAAACTTGTGTCTCTAAAATTTCGTCGCAAAACGATTCCAACCGGTTATTTATTACGATCTTAGCCGTTACCTATGCAGTAATTTGGTTTTGTCTGTGGATTTCATATCCAATGCATTGGAGAACCTTTCGAACGAAGTTTTCGAAATTCCCAGTTTCTAACTCATGATCATGACTATATGCCAGATGTCAATGTGTTGCTTCTGTCCATCTTGGTTCGTCATGAACTGTCCATGGAATAAAATAAACTGATGTAACATACTTATGTCTATTGCATGTACTAATACCGTGGGTGCATTTTTGTTGGTAATAGACTACTCACAAAGTTTTCAAAGCAGGTTGCTGAACGTAAGACATCTATGCATATTCTAAAATTAATTTTTTGAAATTCTGAATCCATAAACTTAAGTATGTCACAGGGTCAGGAGGTACGTAGGCCGTATTGTTCCATACAGGTAGGTCTTTGGAAAAACCATTCTACCGGCCACTCGACACGAAATCAACACATAACACGGTTATTTCCAGATATCGGGATATCAAATGAAAACGTACTACACATGCAGACATGAAGAATTCTGTGAACATTGAACTACACGGAAGGTATTTCAGGGGTTGAACACAACGGGATTTCATTTCCGTCAATCCCTTTGCTTGAGATGCATACTGACAAATGGAAATCGTAGCGGTACTTATTTTCGGCATCGTCGGAATCGAACGGAAATATTTAGAACATGCAGGACTTCAAGCATCTGAATCAAGGCAAATGGGGATATGGTCTTCCAAATTATCCCGGAACTCAAATTGGGGCAATACAGGTAAGCTAGTATGGAAGATGTCAGGTAGGGTTCCACGGCTTTGGAAAGCATCTACGTATATAAACAATGGCCTCGTCAGGTCTCAGCAGTCATTCAAAGATTTCAGCGACGTTGGATCAGTAGTGATTTCATTCTCTTGTGCTATCAATATTTTGCAATGGCTTTCATATCGTACACCTTGCTTTTGAGCCTTTTGAGTGTCGTGTTCGTATCCAGTGCTACTGTTGGAGAGAAATGGGAAATGCCGCCGCTTCCGCAACCCAATTCATACCAAACGGTGTACAGTAGTTACGGGGATCCCAGCGGTGGGACTGTCACGGTCATGGAGAGACAGGGCTCGCAACCCGGAACCGTCACCGTCATCGGACAAGGCTCTCAGTCCGGAGCAGGACCTTACCCAGGACCTATGGCCATGGAAAGACAAGGTCCACCAAACTCGTTTTCCGGAAACTTTGGACCTCCCGGCCCACCCGGTCCTCCTGGCAGTCTTGGCTATCCACCCAATTCCGGATTCTTTCCCAAGGACCCAGGATTCAGCGTTCAAACCGGCTTCGAAGGCTTCTTGGTAAGTTTTTACTAAAAGACAGTTTAGACCGTGGTCAAGACCGTTTGTCATTTCACTTGATCCGTTTACTAATTGACCCTTTTTATAATTATATCAACAGGTTCCAAATCCCTGGTTTGGTCTGATTCCATGGGGCATTGAAGGAGTGGTCATCGTCGTGGTCGGAATCATCGTTTTCGTTCTCATCCCAATCGCCGTAATCTTCACACTCTTCAAGTTCTTCAAATTGGGTAAATTGTTCAAGGATGACGATGGAAATCTGGAAGAAGTCCGCTCTTACATTCCATCATATTTCAATAAGGCTAACTTCAACGCCCTGACGTACCATGTCTACGATGCACTAGACAAGTATAACGAACTAATTAAAATGCGACAAGATTAATTTATAATTAAAATATTAATACTTCTTTTGTCCTGGTAAACTCCGCTGAGTCACAACTGGGGTCCAGGCTCAACCCTTGACATTCTCTTGGTGTATTATTGTGTGTAATGGAATGGTACTTAATTTATGCTTCGTAATTTATTCAGTATGTAATTTGTATGAAAATAAAACTTGAAATTTATTGTGCTGTTTCAATAAACAAAAATCTGCTGTCGGGAATTTCACCCTTTAATTTCACAATCTCTTGAGCATATTCAAATATCTTGACTTCATGCTTCATTCTTCATTTTAGTAATGGGGAACCCAAAATAGATATACCGGTATTTCAGGTAGGAAGATATGCGAAGTAGCTGTAAAATTATCAGTTACAGACAGGGAGAAAATGCCTCTTTCCTTCCGTTAGAAGCAGGTGAAGCCTGCAGCAATTGAACCCACATGTAATGTAGGAAATCGCACTGCATATTGGGAAATTACCTAAAGGATTGTCGTATTGTATTTCTGTTCATAAATAAGCTGATTTTTACAAGTACTTTTTTTCCTGCACTCACTCTCCAGAGTGAAAGCTTGATCGCTGTACTGGATTGACTTGTAACCGGAAATTGATCTCAAGTATTGAGCATGGACCGCTACGACGCTTCTGACCAGCATCTCGTTTTTGAAGGAATCAGGTTAGTGTTTTGTATGGATTTTATGATTTCAAAAAGTGGTATTTGGTATGCGTCGCGTTCTGTGCCGCGTTCGAATGCGTTCTCGTTCACATTCACCCATACAAAAATTTTCAGATTGAATAGTTTGAGAATTTCAGTAGTAGCACTCACAGGCCATGTAGTATATTTATAATGAATTTCTTCTGGATCACATAAACATTTATGATCGCAACGCAACTCGCGATAGCTTTAGAACCGTAAATAATAATAATAAAAAATGTATCGTTGCGATTACAAGACTGCCGGCAAAACACGGAATCTTTTTAACGCGGAACATTAAAACCACTTTCAACTTTTTTTTTAAAACAACTACCACGTCTGAATCGCCTAGATTGGGGTTCTTAACGGACTTTAGTTCCAATTATTGGGAATAACGAATTCAAAATGTTTGTATTTATTATTACGACTTACTACTAACACAAGTTTGGATTTGGTATAGACTGCTTTGCTCTGGCTTAATAACTAGAGGTTGAAAATTTTGCCCGTATTTCCAAGTAACGGATTTCACTTCAGTTGATTCATATTAGTATTGTCAAGAAATGAGCAATTAACTTTGATTTTGTGGAGGCTTTAAGAATAGACGCGGCATTGGTAATGTTTTGGTATACCTACGTATTTAAATAAAATTAAATCTTGTGATTTCCAGTGATGGAATTGACAATAAGTTTGGGCTGGAGTCCAATTTTCTACGGAATGGGCTTCCTCACCTTCATCATCATCGTCGCTCTCTTCATTGACCTGTTCTTCGCTTCAATTACGTCACCGATTCTCTACAGTACTTTTGCACCTGTTCGTCGAAGGCGTCGAAGTGTCAACCCTGCTCTTGACCCACCGCGACCACAAGACTCTGATGAACTTCTTCGCATCACAAGATGGACGGAATCCTACCAACTTGCTGCGGAGAATACTTCTCGGTCATCGATGTCAGACTTCGATTTCAATTTTTGGGTTTCCATCCTTATCATGATAGCAATTGTGTTTCTGAACGAACAATTCATGAGATCCGATGATGATGCTGAGCAGCATTCACCTTCAATTGAAGATACTTTTCAACAACGGTTCTAAGTTAGGTTTATGAGGTATTATGTTTGATAGATTGATATGCATGCAGGAAAAATCTAACATAACCTAACTCAAATCTGGAACTAGCTGGCTTCTATCAAAGCAGTCAGCGTCGAGTAATTAAGCATTTTTACTTTCGTTCGTCTTCGCATATAAGCAAAGTATCAACGCGGATGTATATCCAATAAATTTAATGTACGAACGAGTGGGTATTAAATGGTGCTATTTGTTTCCCAGAATTTCAAATTTTCGTCTTTTGTGAAAAACGCAGCCTTCTCATTTTGTAAACATCACACGCGCATTATAAATTATAATATATAAAACGCTGTTTATATCTGTATTGTTTATTCGTTTAGTTTGTTAAACAATTGTATGTACCTCTATGTAGCTCACTTTTAAACTTTAATTGCATATTTATTATCACTATTGTACCTACACGCATTGTGCGATTCTCAGCAGAAGCTTGCGTATCATTTTTGTTATTATATGTGGTATCTTGACTTGAATGGTATCTAACCTTTTATACTGCCCATTTGTATGTATTGAAATCATGACAGATTTAAATGTAAACCGACTTATTCCTAAATGATCAAACCAAACTTGAAAAAACTAAAGTTATTCGTCGAGTTACTCCAAGCTTATTTTTTCATATGATATTTTAGGATTTAGATATTTTACCCTTTAGGTTGCCATTTTATGTTTAGCCATGTTAGGCCGAGAGGAGACCTCGCTTCGTAAATTCCAACTTCGTACATAAAAAAACGTAATAAATTGTAAAAGCATTCCGTTTCCGATTCGTAATTTTTAAAATCAAGGTCTTGCGAACTTTAGGAAATTCCTAATGACAATGTCGTTTCTGACTGTGTAACGTTTGGGAATATGGATAAAAATCTCAGAGATTCGGAAACCAAAAACACATGAAAAACGCCCAAGATGAACCTAATGTCAGGTATATAAACAAGTACCACCGTTAGATTCCCTTATTTCCTGGTTCTATTCTTGGGCTCTTTGAAGCTCTCCAGGTATTGTAACTGTATGAATCCATTGTTGCATATAATGCTAAGTCGATCGGACACTGCTTATATTTAGAAAATAAGAATATTGAGGAGAATTCCATGTCGAAAAATGAACACCTACTATTTCAACGCGTCAGGGCTGCGTGCTACTATGCCTGTACGCCGAACGAATTTAATAAATTTAAAACAATACGGAATTTGGGAATTTTAGAATACGGTGATGTTTCTTCGATACAGATTACTAACTGGCTCAACTGCCGTGCTGCTTTTGCTTCTCCTTCTCAGCATTGATTCCGTTCAATCACAAGCACCGGAAGTTCATCAAGCAGCTGCTCTTGCTGGATATACAGGACTGTAGTAAGTAACTTATTTTAACCGGCTGAATTAAAAGAGTTATTGTTATTAGGAGCGAAGACCAGATCCCACTACTGGCAGGGTCGCTGTATGTTTCGGCCAGAATCCTTGTGGTACAATATAGACACACATTATACGTATCAATTTTTAAATTTTTTTTTATTAAATTAGACTTTTTCAATCAGGAGTTTAGTATAATCTGAAACCATTTTGCCGCTTCAAGCACGACTGCAATACAGGTCCTATTGATGGCATCAGAAAATTAATTATACTGACAATAAAATAAGAATACTCAAAAGCAGTTTCGAATCCCACGAAAGGATTTGGTTCAATTAAATTCGATTAGCTCAGCTAGATTATAGGCTCATAGGTCTAAATATCCAAAACGCCAAGTCGTCTAAGGCTCAATATGCAATCGAATCATTCAAATTCGATCATTAAACACAAAATTGATTTGATTTATTTCCTATGTTTTCCCTGTGCATAGTACATTTCTAGGAAGTTGGATTGCGATTCGAGAAGTGTACTTCCTAGCTTCCATTATTTCGGTACTCATCGCCGGTTCAGTTCTACTCACATTTCTCCAGCTTCCAAATTACTTCTTACCGGTTCATCACAACCAACGAAGTTTGGTAGACACGGATGAACTTGGCTTTCAAGTAGATAGATTTATTGAAGCGTTTCAAGGTATGAATTTAAGGTGTCGTTTAATGATATAGCACAGACAGCTTCCTCATATAATCCATATATTCTTATCTTATATTCGTACTAAAGAGGCTAGGAAGCTTCCTGAAATAACTGAGTTTTCCATAAGCCCAATTCAAATTTTGTACTTTACAGAGAGTCTTGAATCATGGTCGGATGGATGAATGGACGTCCAGTGGTGTCCGTCCCAAGTCCACATGCCGCTGACCACACGGGTCTCATTATGTTCTCGTCAAGTTCCATTATTCCGATGCTCCGGTTCTACTCCTTCGTATTCCGAACATTAATTCTTCTGGGTATAGCGCTCCTCGTCATTTGCAGACCACTTTACCGTCTCATCAGAGTTTACGGCTGGAAAGCTCCCAGCGTATTCCGGAATAACACTGGGATCAACACTTACAATGTACAGTACAGAAGAGATCACATTGCACAGGAAAGAATGCTCGATCTTCAAGGAGTAATTTTAGAGTCACATTTCTAAAGTGTATTAGAAATATGTATTTGATTTTGATATAAGCAAGAAATGCCACCTTGATATTATGATGCAGACTAGAAGTTGCTTATAGGCATGGTGAAACTAATTAATATGTATTTCTAAGGTATATTTACTTAAGCAGTTGTTTATAAGGTTACTTAAGCTCAGCTTTTAATTGTCTGAATAAACATAACGAATAATGCGAAAATTTTAGTTTTCGTCTCACTTGAATCACAGAGCGCCCAGTTTTCCCAATTCGATGAATTAATGGATTAATGGACTAGGAACTATGAAAGCGTTTTTCTCATACTTTCGTTTCATGATATAATCCATCCTCACGAAATTATTATCTAGGAGTGAGGCACCGCGTAAATACTCATATTTTCTACATAGTAGTATTAAATGAATAAACAGCCATTATTAATTACGAAAAGCATACATTTTGCTTACTAGAAATAGAGTAGAAGCCGAATCACCTAGCAAATGACGTGTTCAATTTAAGTACCTACTGTTTTCCAACGCTCATTACAGAATTGTTATGCTGTAATATTCATCTACGGTCTGGCTATTTAAACGATGAGCATGCATACTGTTAATGCTACTAAATACAATAATTATTCTGTAAATACTATACATAATGAGTCTATTGTAAAACGTTACCCATGCATCATTAATTCAATTCATTCAGTTAGTGAAATTACTTACACTGTTGCCATGAGGACCACAGTCGCTTTCTAGCGAGAAGTTCGTGTACTGAAGTTTGTGAAATGTCGACAGCGCATCACCCGGGCTATTTGGTTTCGAGCACAGCTGTGAACAGCTGGAGTTTAGTTGTCGCTTCCGTGTTGTCGAGAGAGGACATCGCTGAACAGCCTAGCCGCCGCGCCGGTGGTGCTGGTGATTCGGATTATTTTTTTTATAGTTTAGGTTTAATAATTGGCATCTAAAAATCTTGAAATTACTTTCCACCTTTCGTGAAGTATTGCTTCGTCAGGTCATCGATCGACAGGATTAGCGCACATACCATCTGATCGAGGAGCAAAGTGACCGTGAAGAATCTCGACTCCGCACAGACAGAAGGAGTAGCTATGGAACGTAAACGTAAGGCACGGTCGCAGACCCCAGATGTGGTCCCTAATTCATTTCACTGTAGTACTGCTCAAGAAACGACTGACCGTCCATACATTTCACGTGGGTCACGGTTTATGAACCAGACACGTTGCTCGGAATGCTCTGGCTCAAAATGGAGCCCAAGGCACGACGGAAACGGCGTACATGATGGGCAGTGCACCTCGTTGGACGCTGGGCAGCGATGTTGGCATGAGTCCTCCGGTCCAAAGCGGATTCAATTTTACTGCTAATACTCCAAACAATGCACTTCCACGAACTGCTAATACTGTCCACGAAACCACTCACATTCCATATCTGTAAGCCACTCGTCCTGTGTCTGTGTATATAAAATAGTGTATTCGTTAGTAGATATACCAACAAATAATTTCTTAGCTTTATCACGCTTTATCGGATCGATCGGTAGAAATCTCTGATCTGCATCTGCACTGCATACCAAAATTCTACTATTGATCCTATAAAATCTAATTAATTAGACCACAAACCTGGCGCGTCGATGATTTGCCACCTGGAGCACGAGCTTTTTTGAGATTGGATTCAGGAGCTCAGGCTATCACTATGACTGCGTAAGTATTCTGCTAGGGTACCATTTCCGAAATGTTCAATAAATACACAAAATCTGGCTGATTTCTCTACATTCCAAGACTCAGCTGGGGTGTGAGATGGTTGGTTATTAATCTAATGACATATGAAAATAATGAGTAATTAATAAAATTTTAAATTGTTATTTAGAGCTGAATACAACGAATTGATGCGCTGCTGTGGTGGGACTGGTCAAGGATTCCGACAATTGAGTGCAAACCAACCTGGTGGTAGTACAGGCGGTGGTATTTCCACAGCAAGTGCTCGAGTCCCACCCTCCGAGTAAGTTCTGCAATTTCCTTTTATCAAGACGTAAATTTTTAGCTTACAGTTGAAAAAATTGGCATCTTATCTTGCATTTGTAGCGCTGAGGACTCTGGCTTTGAAGAAGACGACTGGCCAAATACAGGATGCTCCGACTACTTTTCTGATTCTGACTCAGACGACAGAGTTCTCTACCGAAACAAGAAACGTTTCAAAGCGAATTCGTATCGGAAGACGGAATCCAGTTCGTGTAAAGCGCTCGACGAGTGCTGGTAAATCCAAAGACCGCAAGCGTACCCGCAGCCGGGAATCACGAAAGCCTCGTAAGACAAAAGCTGGAAAGAAAAAGGAGGAAGATACCGATGTCGGTAAAAACTCTCGTCTTGCTGCTAACTTAGTCCCGGATCAGGATTTCCCTAGGGCACGCCGCAGAGCAGCTGCTGAAAAAGAAGTCCAGAATAGCAAGGAAGCGGAGGAAAAGAAGAAAAGACTTCAAGGTATAATTATTGTACTTACAAAAGCTGAGGCTTTGTAGTCCTTACCAGCAATTAAGTAAACTAAATAATGAAATGTATGATATGCCTGTCCAGAATTAAACTCATCGAAGAGTCGGCGTATTTCATCTCGCCCTCGTAAAGAAGGCCCTCCCAATAAACCATGTGGACGGAACAACAAAGACGACATTGGCATCAAAATCCGGGTGATCATGATTAAGAGTGATGTTCCTAAGAGGGGAATTCTCAAGAAACGACGTGGAAAGTACCCGAATCCCAAGGATTTGAATTGTAGCCGGAAGAAGAAAATCCGATTCAGCTCTAAAGTCTGGGCAAAATACTACAAATGTGATCTGCGCAAGTCGCGCAAGTATGATGGTGACTGGCCTCCAAAGAACGAGTATCATTTTAATTACAGGGACGTCCGTGAAAATCCCAAATTTCGGCGTTCTCAATCGGCTCCTGCAGGCGGTGCTGCTACTCGGTCAAAATCCAAAAAGAAGGGCAGACGATGCAAATCTAAATCATCTTCAAGAGGCCGTCGTGGTCGCTCACGCTAAACCAAATGTTGTTCCCGTGTCCAAGAATCAAAATTACAAGTATGCTAGTGCAATTCAAAATTTGAAGTGGAAGCTGTAGAAATTAACGATAATCCTTTTTGTTTTAGTGGAACCACTTAAACAAACCAGTACTAATACTAAATTCTGCGTTTCTCGAATACCTTATGATTTCAATAAAGCTCAATCCATCGAAAAACATCACAATTCACTGGGCACACTCCCGCTGCCTTGTATATTTAATATGCTCTACTTCTAAACCGATGAATTAATGAACTACTTACATTAGCTTTTATGGCGTATTAGAACTAGACATACAAATAGTGTTGTTATTGTACAAGCAGGATTAATCTTTCATTGTAATTGGTAAAATATAAACTATATTTGTATTAACTTAGTTGCCTTCGTTTAGGTTTAGGTTTCCAACCCTCCACTCCACAGTCAGGTTTTTTGATTTTTCCGTTTTCGCCTGCATTTGATGCGGTTTTTCTTACAGTTTGAATTCGACTACATACAAAACGATGCTCTATTACATACATAGATTATACACATCCGTCCTTCACTGAGGAATCGTGGAAATGCTTAAGTACCAATACCATTGCATTTGTGTGAGCGAAACCGTTCAGAAATCAATTGGATTTCTGTTTGAATCTTCAAAAATTCCAGGCTTCGCCACATCCGGGTTTCTGGCTATTAAGAAATTTAAGGTTCAAGTCAAGAACAAGACCGTCGTTACAGCCTCTAAATCTTGGCCCCACAGAACAAGTAAGTTGTCGGATTCCGGGAATAGCATTATCAAAAGGGAAACCGTATTTTAGTCTATATGGAATTTGAGGCACTTTTCAGATTTAAGTGTTTTTTCGACTGTAAAAAACCGGGATACATACAATATGTCTCAGGTGTTCTAAAAAATACCCCTTTCTCTTTTTAGTGACCAGTGGACCCTTCAAAATTTGAAGACAGGTGTCTCCAGTTTATTTCTGAATTTGGAATAATGGAAATTCCTTTGCACCTCCACGGGAGTCCGGCTAAAACAAGTATTGACAGGTACCCTTGATACTTTTTTTTTAGTCCTTATTGGAACTGAACGTTAAAAAACGCCAGTATAAAAGAAGCTGGAGAAGGGTAAATCCGAAACACTTGTAATTACGATTTTGCCAGTGACTTAACTTCTGTTTGCTCCGCAGTTCTAAATCAACTTCAGAACAACATGTCTGGAAAATTAGTACTTCTGGTTCTGTTCTCCCTAGCCAATTCTGGTATTGTTTTATCCATTCCTGCGGCGGCCAGTCAACAGCAACATCAACAAGCCCAATCACAAGCCAATTCTAACGCCAATACTGCCAGTGCCAACAATGATCAAATCGCTCTCAAATCAGCGGAACCAGTCAATGGAGCTTACCACGGATACAATCGAGCCAGTGCAGCTTTGAACCCAGCAAATGCTTATCCTTCATACGGAGGTACGAATCATTTTTGACGTATCGTCTTGTTGTAATCGTTTGGTATTCAGTTACTTCAAAATTCTAAAGCAAACTTGTTGTGTGATTTAATTGCAGGCTACAACCCTCAAGATGGAGCCCTGACTTTTGGTCGATCCCCAAACCAGCAAATCTTTGGAATCGCATCCAATGGTGACTTCTCTCTGTCGGCATACTTCGGCCCAATTTTCTGGGGATGCCTGTCCGGAGTCATTGTGGTCGTTCTTCTGTTCTGGTTGGCTAACGCCGTAGGCGGTTTGAGCTTCTTCAGCGGACTTCTTGCCAAAGACGGGGACGAGAAGAGCACGAAGAAAGGTGGAAAGGCCATTGATATGGACAAACTCTCCGCCATGGTTCACACTGCCCTTGATCACTACGGAAAGTGGAAGAACAACAACTACGACAAATACGTGTAAATTATAGCCTATAATAACTAGACCCAAGTTTGAGTCATTATTTGATATACTAATTCGGATTTCAAAGTCCATGTCCCGAAGTCCTGTCTCATGACAATTTTTTTGGTGCTGCGTATAGGATTTATACTTAAGTTTGTTTGGATTTCTGAGGGTGCTCATGGATTTCATGTTGTATTGTTTTGGTGCTTGATTAAATGAAAATAATTGAACAATTTGACACGGAATTCTGATGCTTCTGTTTAATTTCTGTGGTGATTATGGATTTGCTTATTCGGGTAAATTAGCACGTGTGCACTCGAATATGCTAACTTTATTGCATACTGCAGAAGACGGATTTAGGACATCATGTAATACTATTGTTAAGGTTCAGTTTGACAGTAGCCGTAGACAGCTTTTTGACTGATTTGCATAATGGACAGATAGCTGATAAGTCAGGTGCATGCATTTAATTTCCTGAGTCACACCAAATACAACACCCGTAGTTAAAAATGCATTTCTTCTCGATTTAGCATCCGCAAGGGTAGGGAGAATTTGTTTCTGCAGTCTCGGCTTCTAAGCATTGTTAATCAAATAACGCCTCACGAATACGTCTGTCGCACTACATTTATGAGAATGTGCATGCTGTAATTAACTTACAATGGACAAAGCTCAAGCTTGATACACTACAGAGACAAATAATGCAGGGAAATAGAGATTTTTGCATAAGGTGGCTTACTTAGACCTCAACAGTAGCTAAACGCTGTAAAAATTGGAATTACCGTATAACCATAAACGGAGAGGCTGTTCGACACTTGGCGTCGCGTTACAGGTAAATTTAAATGCAAATATAAATGCATTGTTATCGTAAAATAATTTTGAAACTGCGGCAGTTTGCGATCCAGGGATAGCATGAGTTCTTATCTAAAGTCTAAAGGCACTGATATTAACATTAGGTTAGGTTCGGTAAAAATAGTTACGGTATGATGGGATTGCAGAAATGCAGAATGCTGCCTGGATATTAGCAGGTCAGCGAGATCACAATGTTGAAGGACATTACCAAATTCACAAATTCGATGTATGAAGTATGAGTTTCGCAAAATAAATTGACTCGAGATTGACAAGCCAAACCGTTCATTTCTTAATGCATGTAAGAAAATGACACAAGGAATGTCGAATGACAGTCATTAGAGAAGGCGTGGATTCACCCTTCTGGATTCAGGTGAATAGACAGGCAATAAATAGTAATTAATCAGTACCAATTCTTTCACATCAATGCGCGGACATATCGATTGACATGGTTGTATAGTTTAGCATCGCATTAAAATAATATGTGGTGGCGTCTTTGAAGCTTCTTTATTGCTGCCCGCAGCCTACACCTGTCTCACAAAACGAAATGAAAATCTGGGTTAAGCCCGAAAGGACTGAAGCACATATGACACGAAAGGGGTTGAATTATTAGAATCTTGCAAATTAATTACTCAGGGCGTCGTTGGAAAAGAATTAGAAAGCCCCTGCAGTAAATAGGCCTTCTACACTTGCATAAATGCAAAGAATGCAAAGCAGCTACTAAAAACAAATGAGTCTGAGGCACATAAAAATGCCATTACCACGTCAGCTTCCATTTTCCGCAGAACACGTAAATAATATTTTTCATTCTTCACAAGTGCAAGCCGCGAATCTGATTTACAACCTTTAATTAAGTAGTTTGAGTTTTGAGTCTAGGACAATTACATGAACAGCACCCACAAGAACAGTAGTCGACTCATCCATATATGTTTATGATAGCCTGCGGCAGTTCAAATGTGTGACATTACATTATACAGATATGCCAACAGTAAAAAAAAAATTGACGACGGAAACATGTGAAAATATGATATGTGTGCCATTGTGACTTGTCATCGAGATCTGTCAGATGAAGAAGAACCGAGTCGTGCTTTGTGAGCGGAGTCAATAAATATGTAAATTTGCAAACTTCAAAGCTGCCAAGCTAGGCAGTTAACTAGCCGAATTAGCCTCTAAAGTCAAACAATGGGAGTACGGAGCTGAATTCAGAATGAGAAAACTCTACTCATTAGTGAGATTGATATTGTTGTAGTCTGGCGGCGTGTCCCACTCTGCTCTGTCTATGAGCCATGAATAACAGAGAGGCGCTCAAGTCAGTGTCCACATGTCAAGTTCATTATGAGTCTTCAGGGTAATGACAGTTCTGATATTGAATGCAGAAGGCATGATTAATTGACCTAACCTCTGCAGTGCAGAGGTCAATGCATTGTGGTAAGAATAAAATTTTGCAGTTGGTAGCACGAGTATTTCCTCCTGCATTGGTACGGGGTAGGTTATAGGCTGAAAATTTTTATCTTCAAACTAGCTCTATAGCTTCCTAATCGTGTTGTATAATTTTGTAGCTACCGCCAGTTCCATCACAGTTGAGCACGTAAGCCTTCAAAGCATTGACTTAACAAGGTATCGCGACAATTCGGACAAATGACATCAATTTGAGGCACCGCAGCTCAAGATTTCTGCTATGCGGAGTTATTTTGTGAAGAAAGTTACGCTCCCAATCTTCGATAAACTTTGGTGAATATATTCTGAGCTTCCTGTAAAAACACTTGCTGTAGAAAGCCTAAAATCTAGCGATTTCATCCAATAACCGACCTTCTGTCACTTAGACAGTCTCAGCTAAGAAGTGTCCTGCATCGCTTTTTTACCTTCACCTTGACGTTTTGTAAAGTGAAATCTCGAATTCAAGGTTTTTCCAGGACTTTCAATGCATTTGTGGCCAGGTAGCACTATAGGAAGGTGAATGCACCCTTCAATGCCTTCGGATCAGCCCTGGAAGGGGCACATTAACATTTAGGATTAGTCCAAGTGGTAAATAATTGAAATGACGCCAGTAGTGTCTCCGTGTGGCTGGTCAAAGCAGCAAAAAATATTTAAGAACAACGAACACGTTTTTACTCCTCTCCCGCTGTCAATTCATCTATTTAGGTCAGAAGAGACACACACGACATGAATGATACATTCCCAGGTACGAAACGAATATTCAAGATAAGTAAATAGGTCAGGAGATGCCCTGACCGGACCCTTCTGAGCTGCTCAATAGTTCCTGTTCCTAGGTGTGTTGATTATACCTGCTTGTTGTAGGCCAAGAAGCCCTGAAAGGGTTTCTCCGTTCCGAACAAAACAGTTATTTTATTGTAATAAATTCCTGTATTATGTTTACGTGTATATTTTGGAAGCACGTCAAAGTTATAAACAATGCTTATGGATATTTTTACCTTATATTCAACGCGGACGTATGAGGAACTGAGGCTCTGCAATTAAAATTTCCATATACTCATTTATGAGCCTACTTTCTCCATAAATACTGCGTGAATGTCCCACTTGCTAGCGGTGGTGGTGCTATCATTATACCCAAATGAATATTCACCTGTTTACTAGATTCATGCGAAACTTGTGCTTATGCCATGTTTTTGGCTCAGCATTGCTGAAGGAAGGAAATACGGCTAAAATGCATAACCAATTGTAGTTTAAAGTCGGAACATGAGACGAAAGGCCTAGTCAGCCTGGTTTTTCATTTTCTGACGAATCAATTGCAGCAGGTAGCATGTACAATATGAAATGTTGAGCTCAGAATAAGCGTATGCACAGGTATATGTTTCGGTATCTGTATGCTTGAATGCTTTTGAATCGGTCTGGTTCTTCTTCGAGACTTGTAACTGAGGCATTTTGAGTGCCCTTGCCAATTTACGGATTAAATGATAAATGGACGCTCTAGCATAGTAAAGCGTCATCAGGCCAAAGTCAGAGTAGTATTAACTGATTTAAATGGTAGAATGGAGCGAAAGACGGCGAGGTCGGAAACCCGAGACCCACTTGACGATAGCCAAGTATAGTAATCGTTCTGGAAAATAAACGCCATCGGCTATCGAATTGTACCAGTGCAACGTTTACCTGGACACGCACGCACGCACTAGCCGTGAGCTACCTATGCATTAGACTACGCTGCCGAAGTTGAACAACAAAAACGCCCACCTTAAACTTCAACCTTTCTTGCAGACTGCTCTATTAAATAGTATTAGGATCTTCTTTTCATGATTTGGAATTTGGGGATCATGGACGGAAACAGTTTTCCTTTCAGGCTCCTTGAGAAGAAACGCCGAGATTCATGAAATCTTGAACTTCAAGCACTGGCTTCCCTTCCACTTCCACACGTAACGCATCTTTGGTTTCTACATAGGCTTCACTCATTGTTGCAGCCAAGCAGTAGAGTCACATACCTACAAGAAATACCGACTCAAGCTCAAGGAACTTAACTTTGTCACAGTAGCACTCTGCCACAGTTCAGTTTTCTAACAATAGTAGACATCATAAATTTCATTTGGTCGGCGGTGTGTAAGGCAGTGGGACAGAGTGTCTGTGTGTGTGTGAGCATGGTCACCTTTTCTGACTTGAGTATTGGGAACGTCAGGTTAAAAAAAGAATTCCTTGGTGCAATTCGAATTTTTTAAAATTGGGAAATCTGGAAATCGGTTGAATGCAACAAAAGGGTTTAAAAATTGGTAAGTGAGGAATTTCTTTGAACTTGAAAAATGGTATTCCATAATGGCTTTGGTTGGTTTTTGGAGTCTATTCGGGTTATATCCTTTTCGCTGGAATGCGGTTTACCTTTTCTTCTGGGGGATGTTACTGGTACAAATACGCGCATATGTGGTTCAATATATTTTTTAAGGCAGCGCATTTGTCTACCTGACCTTATTTTGTACTTGCAATGCGTGATAGAATTGAGTCAGGTGTCAGGTAGGCTGACGAAAAGTTGAGAATATTCCTAAATTCGGAAATACAGTTAACAGGGATGAGACCTTATACTTTTTATTTCAACTTGATTCAATCATAACAGGAAACAGATTGGTGAAACGTAAAGTAGAAACGTGGTATGCTACGTTTTAGAAATTAATTGAAATTTATGATATGTGAACATAAAGCGCATTGTATTTAAGACACTCAAATGTGCATTTGTTTGAGACAACAATGGACAATCTGAAACGTACATGCTTTCAACTTCAACTTTCATGCACCAATGCCAAGATGCCAAGATCTTGAGTGACTCCTGAACGACAGTTGCACACATTTAGCTCGTAATTGTTCAACGCAGTTCGTTTACACTGATGATAGCATGCATATCAAATTACAATCAGCAAAACGAAATTTTCCAATAACAAATAACTACATAGCACGAAATTTTAGACAGGCAAAGGGATAAAGTATTTGCTATATTGGATAGAAATGTCAGCCCAAGGGAGAAAATTTAGCCCTGCGTTTGACAAGGTCTCATTGTTTTCGATAACCGAAGCAGAAGTACTTTATATTGCACATACTTTAAGTGGTTAGTTTTAATTGTTACATCAGTTCTAGATGTTCGACAAGAACGTCTATTTTCAATTCTTTTACGGAGCTACGGATTCATTTTCAAATAACATTTAAATCCCTTGTAGCCTGTCTTCCTATTCCTGGCACGAATTTCATATACATAGGTAGCGTTTTAAAGTCATTCTGTAAAAGCCCCGTCTCAAATATTCAAGCAATCCAAATTTCGTTTGAGATACTACAGCCTACAGCTACAGATATATTCAGTACAGGTGTACGGTGTGCCGGCCCATATTCAACAGAATTACCCACGATATTTCTGGATAACCTGCTTACCTCGCCGGTATTTCCATTGTAATTGTAGGTCAGAAATAGGGTCAACTTTCTTAACATAAAAGCTTACCTTAAATGCAAAACAATGCTCAGAAGCATTCCAAGTGTAGAATATGCAGCTTCTTACTGACATCACTGCTATATATCCTAATTTTATTGGCCCTATTCAATTTTTAACCACTACGGATTCGTTGTTTTTAAAACTGATAACGTGCCTATGTAGGAATGTAACAACTAAAACTAGTACATAATGCTTACTACACAACAGGTAGGAATGCTAACTGGGATTCAGATTTTCAGATTATGGTAGTTGATAGGTCGTGCTATGCTAGCTCTTAGCCAAAATTTTTTGTTTCCTTTCTGCCTTCGTATTTGTCGTTTGTTTCAAATTCAAGCAACCTAAATTATTTATTTCGAATTTCCATAGACGAACATTTCAAACGTATTTGAAATCTACGTGAAATCTTTTAGTCTTATAAGTGAGCCTGGTTTAATGACTCACTAACGATAACTATCAATAAACATTTTTTTGCCTTTTAAACGAGCTGAAATCGGATGCTCATTTATAAAGTAACGACAAATCATGTATTCCTCTATATGTCCAAATTCTTCGTCAACGGTTCCGAAAATATTCATGCAAATATTTAGAGTCAAATCTGCTTTACTATAGATTTCAACCACGCCAAAAGCCGTAACAAAGAATGCACCCTGCAAAAAGTCGGACAGTCACAAATATAGTGAAGTCTGTTCACAGTTTGCTTATATTTCACGGGTGCGAAAAGCCTTTAGGTAATTTTTCGAGTACGTAATACCGTAACCTGGATCTTTGAAACCTCATAAGGCTGAAAGAAAATTAATCTAAGATTATTTTATTTAATTTTCAGTAAATTTGCGAATCACGAAGCTATAGAATAGAAGACTTCGAAGTGGAAGCCATTTCAAAATGGCTCGATCTCAACTGTATTTCTCAATTATCTACTGTGCAATCGTTCTGCTCATAACAACAGCGTCCACAGATGTTCAAAATCCTCCAGTCCAAGCAAATCCTAAACTTATCAGTAGAAAGCTTCCGCAGCATAGAAACGCTTCGAGCAATGCTTCCGCTTCCGGTAACCAAGCTCCGAGGAAGCTCTTAGGAAGTTTTGAGCTGAGTCCTCCCGGCTCACATCCCCCGTCAGATGAAGAATACGGTAGTTTTGATACTCACTCATCTCCCCCTGCATCATCTTTTAAATCTTTCGCGAATCCTCAGCTAATGGCCGAAACTGATGAAGATCATTTTAATACTGCGGAAGTGGAAGGACGCTCGGATTTACGCCTTAGTACTCGCCCAACTCTAAGCAGAGACGACATTATGGTATTGGGAGACATGTTTGGACCATTCAAAGGCCCAAGACGGCGGAGAAGAAGTCGTCGTTCACCGGCGGTTAATCGTTCCCGACAAAAAATTCATTTCGTGTACCCAAACCAGGGCACTGCTGGAGTTTCCAACCAAAATGTAGTTCAAACCAATACTGACGGTTCCAAGAATTGGCGACACACTTTACGAAATATTGAAAATCATCGCACTGGTCCACTAAACGCAAGCCTTCCCCGTTATCCATTACCGCAACAACCCTTGGAAAATCCACAGGCGACACCACAGCATCCGATATATTACGCTCGTATAGCGAATACTACCGAATTCAGACCATCCCCAACTTATACTCCTGACAGAATTGTAAATTTTGCCCCGTCCCCTGTCATGCAGAACAGTTTTCAACAGGATGTGCAACCTGCATCATCTCTGACGATGATGCCCAGGGTTGGAACGGACCCGGTCGCTGTGGATGTCGAGATTTGGAACCGAAACGGCCAGCCATACGATCAACAGGAAATCCAAGCGATGCTCCAAAAGGCGATGATGAGTGCCTGGGCACAATATGGCCCCGGTTCTAAACCACCCACCTATTATCAGTACAACCCTGTACAAACTTCGAAACGGCAATCACCAATTCTCCTGACCCCAAACTTCCAGCCCGTGACTTCTGAATGGGACAAGGAAATGACCGAAACACCCAATCGACACGAAGTCCTCCAACCTGGTCTTTTCAACCGAATTCTCTCCACTTACATCGATTTCGAGGTGAATAATCACGAAACTGCGGATTTAATGCGGAAAATAGTAGTGGGCTTCGGTGTCGGACTCCTTATCGTGGGCTGGGTACTACTCGGCCTCTGGATCGGCTTTTTACCCTACAAGCTACTGTTACTCACGAAGCGAGACGTCGAAGGAAAGGACTATGACGAGCACTCCGATTCCAATCACGCCACTTCCAGAAATTCCATTATTCGAGACATCACAGAGAATGTCTACCTGGCTCTTGATGGGGACTGGTTGAAGAAGCTCGAGGAAACAGTATCCAAAAACTCTGATTCCAGGTGGCTGAAGACCAATGTTCACTGCTGCATTTTGCCTGATGCCAAGACCAAGGGAATGGCTGAATGTCAAGTTATTCGGAAGGGCAGAAAGGACTCTGCTTTTAAATGTATCTCTGACCTTATCTACAACTTCCAATTCGGTCCTTCCGATCAACCCACGTCACAGTAACCAAACTCTTCAATATGTAACTCTAAGGTTACTCTACTAACTCAGATTCCATTTGTACAAGTTCGTAATTTATTGTTTTTTAAACATACTATTGTAATAACTAGTCATTTTATACAAGTGTTGACAAAGATGATTCATGAGGGGTTTCGGGTAATGATTTAGCGTGATCGATTTAAAAAGTAATCGACATCCTCAAATTGTATTAATGAAGTAAGCTACCACGATCACAGGATATCGTACCTTTTCCCAAAACCAAATTTTAAATTAAGACGAGCATATCCTAATTCAAATTTTATGTAACATAATTTTACTGAACTTGAAACTTGTTTGAGTCTATCGGTATGCACTGTAAATATTTAAATATTCTGCAACAAAATGCTTCGTTGCAAATTGCTTTTATTTTTAATGTAAAATATTTCATCTAAGATCAGGTTTTAATTCAATTGAATAAGTCTGAAATGGCAGTAGACTATCCTAACTGCATTTTTCTCGTATGTGGTTTTTATGATGGTGAACAAGACTGATAGTCTGTAGTAAAAAATAACTTCAAAGCCAGGTATCTCGTTGTCAAGCTTATTCTGCGGATTGAAAATACTGTAAGGCCATTTTATTATATTATTGAAAATAAACGAAAGTAAGAAACTTACGAACAAAACCAAATTGAATGAGCAACATTAAGCAGAATTAAGATTTATTAAATATAAATACAGTTTTTGGTGCATTTAGTGAAACTATTACCTATTTTAAATATATAATTAATACTTTGGTTAAAATTAGTTTCGATTATGTAACTCAGCTAACAACAAGTAGTAACGGATATCAAGGGAAAGAAGCAACGAATTCAGAGAAGTAGTTAGGTTTAGGTACTAAATTTGCTATAGGTCATACCTCTGCTGTACAAAATATTGACGCATGCATAATTTTATTAATTGCAGAAAAAGTAAAGGACCTTCCCGGATAAGGCCTATTTTTCTTGATTCTGGGCCCCGAAATGAAAAATTCGGGACCCAGAATATGGGACTATAGCAGAATCAATGTAGCGCACAGTCAACAGTTGCTTCTTGAAATCTATGTTTACTGAGCCACAGAAGTGCATCAATAAACAAGATTCGTCAATACAAAGGTGACAGATTTAGCATACCTAAACTGAAATTCACGCTGCTAATTGCACTAAACATGCATTTCGAAACGAAACATAGCATTACTATGATTCGGATAAAATATTGCAACAAGAAATATTCATTGACGACTTTGTAGGTATTTGTTTTCATGAAATTAGCATAAAATCCGGTTAAAATCAAATATGTGCACATTTTAATGAAAATTCAAAATTGGGCTAACATGGTTAATAGGTGACAACACAAGAATGAAATGTTTCATTTAAATAATCACATAAACTATCAAGTTTATCAATAAGTGCTAAACCTGAATGAAGACAAAAAACAAGCCACTTCGAGGTTGTATGAGCTAACTGGTTGGCTGAACCCCGTTGTGCTTATCTAAATAGATATAAAGTACTGCAACAAGCAGTAGCCCTTACTACTTATCTAAGAACTTCAACTCAAAGTACTTAAAATGTGGGATATTCTTACGGGATAAAAATTTCCATCCGCTCTGGTAAAAACTATGGTTATCTTCAGTTAGTTCGAAGTTGATAATCGCCGTTTTGGGTAATGTACCTTACCCAAGGCAAAGCTTGATACCCACTCTTCTCAATGATCTTCAAGTATCTCACCTAATTGGTTAAATGCGAATTAGACAATGAAACAACCATAATTAACTCCAAAAAATTGTTTCCCTGGGACTTACTTGAATACCGGACGTTGTGAAATATGGGATTTCGAATTTTACTTGAATGGGCGGTCGACCTTCCGTATCCTCTCCTTCAACGGATGGTAACCCAAAATGAGCTCGCATTAGATACTCCTTTCCACCCGGAAAAGATTTAATGGTCCAAATAATTGCACTTTGTTCCGGTGCATACTTCACGGAACCAATCCCGGTTTTAAACTTGGGAGAATCTGCATCCCCTGGTACAGGAATGACAATCTCAACGTTGTTGGCCGTCGACCTTCGCTTGAATTGAGACTTGGCTTTGACCATGTATTCAACGCGACTGTGTGCATGCCTCTCAATCACTGACTCAATCCATATCAACGGTTTTACCTTAAATAGACAACAACGAAATAAACCTTCCATTTAGATTAGTTCGCAGACTAATACGCAAACACACAAGTTCAGATAATATTCATACGTGGGTGTTCAACCGGTAAGACATCAGTTCGAACTCTCCGTCCGGTGGAATGAATGATATGGTCCGATCAACTTCAAACCTGGGATTCAAATGCAATTAAAATCATGGTCACAACTAATAGACTCGTTATTTATATATATGAGGTTTAACTAGAGACAGGCCAAATGTAAACAACTACCTGGAGAGTCGGACACACTGATGAAACTTGACATCTTCAAGTTCTACAGATTTGGACTTTCCCCTTCCAGTACTTTCAAAAAGAACTTTATCGTTCAAGCCTAACCTCAGTTCGGGCATTCCAGAAAGATATACTCTCATTTTAATAGCACCTACAATCTCACTCCGGAGAATATGACCGTTAGCATTTGCCTGAAAGAAAAATGAATTCAAATCAGTAAAAAATCAGTAGGAAATGAAGCACGATTTTCAAACTCAAGTATTATATACTGAAAATCAAAACTTGTAATCGCAATCTCTTATTCGATATGTGGAAATTCAAGGACTCGATATTTATAAACGATTCGATCTTACGGGCAAATTCAAACGACTCACTAAAGTTTACAAAACACAAAACCTACCAATAGATTTACAGATTCGATGACATCTAAGAACACTTCATTCTTTCGGTACTTAATTCCCTCAGATCGCCACGAAACAGCATTTGTGACAGCCATTGGAATTCTGGGCGCAATCTCCAGCTTATGTCCTTCCTGCGTGATGTACCTGTTCAACGACGTAAAGGGTCATTCAGATTTTAATTTGTAAAGAAATTGGTGCAGGTATTTTAGATTTTATTCTTATTTATGCTATACTCACTCTTGCAAAATTTTGCTATCCGTTGTTTGTGGATATCCGAAGTCGAGGAGTTCGTCCATTAGTTCATAAATTATTACAAAATTATCCCGGATACTTTCCTCCTCGAGTTCCTTGAAATACTCCATCATCACCTTTGAAGAGAGTAGAACAAAAATATATTATAATCCAATTGGTAGTCACGGGTCATATGTGTGAACTTTAACTTCCATCTGGTTTACCTGCACTAATTTATGCAGAAAGGCAAAGACAAGTGCAATATTGGCATTCATTTTACTAATGGAAACAATGTACAGGTTGTTGTGTTTGATATAGCCAAAAGTGCACTCGACAGTTTGAAGAATTGGTGTCACATTTCCTTCTTCTTCCTTGTCCATCAGTAAAGGCATAAACTTGTCTATGACGGCCATGTCAATATCACCCCGATAATTTCGAGATATCAACACCTGATATTAAGGAATAAAAAATTGATCAGTAGTTCGAACAAAAACTGATAATTAGAATTACGATTTGCACTTACTTTTCCCTTGACATCAAGGATAAAAACAGCTGATGAAGACATCTCGCCGTGTTCCTTTTGCGGATTTGTTACCGCGTAAACCAAAGAATTTTAGTCACGCAAGCAATCACAGAGCAATCTTGAAAGCCTTCATTTAAGTAAAAAGTAATCAGAGATTATTTATATACATTTTATTCATTCTTCCACACCAAAAATATTTCAATACATATATATTAATCAGAGATTATTGTAGACTTCTCAAAATATCATCAGCAAACAAATGAATTCAGAAACTAAATGAGCATGCTTACCAAATTTGCAGCCAATCTTGAACACAAATAAGAGAATCCTTCGCAACAGAAAGAATTGACTTTCGTGCACTTTACAATACACAATACGGAGTCAACTTCAACCGAGTGAAAAAATCTTCATCTCAATGAAACGATCTAAAAAAACAGATAAAACTTAAATTACATACATCTGGAATCTGGAGTCTAAAAAACCCACACACAGTGCTTTGTTGGCAACACAATAAACAATTTTTAACAAGGTGATGGCCATATGACATAGGCTGAGGCTGAGCGCTGCGCGTACGGACAGAGACTGTTGTTCACGGTATGTTTCAACCTTATGGAATCTTGTAATTCACTAACTAGGTACTAATAATCGGCAATAAAATTAACAATTATGACTTACATTGTTACTGAGAAAGAAGAATAGTATTTCTGGAATGCCAAAATGATCGGCCGATTGGTTTTCGTTACTGCTGGCTTGCGATAGTTGACTATAAATGAGTCAAGCGCTAGTGTTGTATCTATATCGGGAGCAGATAGAAGTTGTAATATTATTCCTCCCTATAATTACGAATTATTATGATCTAATGAACTGTGTGTGGTGTGCGGCATAAGGAAGGCTATCTGCAAGTCCACGTACCAGTTTAGTAACCGCACCACCAGCCGTTGTTTTAGTCAATGGACAATGGACAATGGAACCACAATCAATTTCTTCACCTGATGAGCCACCCGTATTTTTACAATCCGAAGATGATGCCCAATAATGCTCACTGCCTTCCGCCTACGTTACACACATAATAATAGGCATTCAGAGCTCAGCTTGACAGGTTGTTGGTTGCGGCCCGGCTCGCCGTCACACCTGTACCTGTGTAAAGGAAAAGAGCTGAAGTTGAGGCTCCTCAAATCCTTTATACAATTGGCACAAGACTCAAAGCTAGAATCCATGCGGCTACAGCGTCGGGTTCGATTCGAACTAACCCAACACCCAACGAAGAATTAGCAGGCTACAGTTTTTTAGACGATTACGCCTTTCTCTGAACGGTTAGACCTTTTTTCAAAAATGCAGAAACTTCAATAATTTTGGCCAATAGGCTTGGGGAAAATTTAGAATTCTTTGTAATTCCTGGCTAAAATAAGGAGCATGCATTTGAAATTTGACCTACAAGAGTTAATAAACGGGATTTTGTCATTGGATTTCAGATTGACCTAATGAAAGAGCTACGAGCTCAACTAATGCGCTCATCATCATCAATATCACTAATGCGAGAAACTTCTAAAATAATAGACAGAAAAATAAGGACCGAAAATTGTCGAATCGACTTTTCAGGTTCAGAATGGCTTTCATTATGGTGGATAGATAATATGTAATAAGGTGTAGTCGTTTATTTGATCATTTTTACTTTATTCAATTGAGCATTAATATATCTTTGGTTTGTATTTGGACACCAACAGCTTGAACTACTTAACCTCTTAGCTACCAAGTATTTGTTCCCTTAACGACAACCATGGCCCAAGTTTTTGAAACCTGAACGGTTACCATAGCCCAAGTATTAGCAAAGCAAACAATCTCCCATGCCCGAATTACCGATAACCCAACACCTCTGTCAGCCCAAGTTTTGATGTATTTTATATTTTCACGTATTTTTGGCTACGCCTGGCTGTTGTCATATCCATATCATGACATGACATATTATGTTGGATTTCATAGTGATGCCACTACAATTGATTCGTGATAGGATAGCAGATTTAACCTGCAGTACTGAGTACTGATACGTTTGCATTTTCTCATCTATTTGTCGATTCTGGACTAAAAACTGAACTGAATTACAGTGGGCTGGGCTGTAGGTTGTGCTTGAATGTCTAAATGAAATCTAGGGTTCATTAACCCTCTAGGCTAGGCGTCTGAGCTTCTGACTGCGACAAAGGTCATGGTGTGTTGAGTGTGAGAAATCGGCAAATGCCGTTCTGATTATGACTTTACCGGTGGTGTCAAATGGCTGCCTGATTTCTGACAGCATTCTGACCATAAAACTTGAGTTGTAATTCATAATTATACAGAAGGCAATATGCGACTTGTCAGTGAAGAAAACGTTGGACCTGAGGGGTCGAGCCACTCATAATGGTCGAATTCGTAACGTTGTTGGTGGGTGACTGGCACCCAGAAGGTTGGACACTGAAGCTGACTGAACTGTGTGACGTGTCGAGTGTGGAGGTTGAGACACTGCACTGCATTGGTGGCCTAACGAGTCAAAAATTTGTTTTCGGTTGAGTTGATGTTGTCGCTGCTCTCTGCTCAATCAGCTGGTAACTCGTTGATTCAAAAATACGCGCTAACTTGGGCTGAGAGGAGCGCGCGAACAAATACACAAATATGTGTATTGGGCTATGGAGAGCGTTTATGGAAATACACAAATATGTGTATTGGGCTGTGGAGAGCGTTTACTCAAATACACAAATACGTGTATTGGGCTGTGGAGCGCGCTTTTTTGAATACACGTATTTGTGTACTGGTAGCCAAAGGGTTAACGTAAAACGTAGTACAAGTAGACTCTGGGGACAACTAACCCACAGGTAAAAATTAAAAATAATAATTTATTTAGTAAATACCCTTCCTTCGTCAAATCAGTGGATGGACATGGACAGCAGCATTAGCAGAAAACGTAATACATCATACATTTAGAAATACGAGTTATGTATCTAAGGAGGGAAACCCCGAATCTAGCTGAATTCAATTACTAATACATGCAATTTACATAACTGTGAATTAGCTGGTCAACTAATACTATAGGTAAAACAAATATACGTGAAACATAGCATGCACAGACACAAACGATCTAAATAGATAACTACCAATTAGCTAGAAGTAATTCGGAAAATTAGCAAGCCCGGCACCCGCGGATAGGTATCTTGGTTGTGTGCTTAATATCAGGTTAGAAAGTTACAAGCATTGTCATATTCTTTGATCCATTATTTCATTACTCATTACTAAATTTTAAATTATTAGCCTACTAGCACCACTACAGCATTCATAATTGGCCGAACATGAGCACTGGCTAGTGTATAATGCATACTTCAGACCAAATACATAATCACAAAAATGTAGATGGATTGAACAGCTTAGCGAATTGTGGACAAGTATTTTATCGAGTAAGTAGTGAAATCCACATTACAGCAATACTATGACTATACCATTTAAGCAAGAAATTTAACAAATCATATATTTCTCTGAAACATAAAACAATACATACTTCTTTGCAGAATACTTGAAAAGAAATGGGACAAAGGATCGATATAGATTAAATAGAAATTACTTCTGAATTTCAGTCTCTAGAAGTAGAACTATATAATTTTAAAGATTAACAATTGATGTAGTAACTTGATATAACAATTCTTACAATAACAGTACGTAGACTTTTACTTGAGACCAGACATCTATTTGGCTTTCTTGACTTTAGCTTGTTTCGATTCACGAATCATGCCAGGAATATCGGAGTACAGGAACGTCCCAAAAAATACGCAGGCAGTTCCAACCCAGTGAGCCGTTGTGAAGGGATTATTGAAATAGACAATCGAGAATATCAGACTCAGAAACTTTCGGAGAGTGACGACCAATGTCACTGTCAATGACTTGCATTCAGTGGTCAGAACAAACACCGAGTTGATACAAATACACCTACGGATAAAAGTGTACAGTACAGTTATAACTTTTTCGAATCTGCACCCAGAATAAAGTATGAAAAAATGAATAGCTCGATTTTTCAACTTACTGAGTGAGAACATTTCCTAAAATATACAACCATATACAAGGAATGGAAAATCCCATGAAGTCAACCGGCGTAGATTTATTGGCAATTAGCACATGAGCAGACAAATCCGTTATTAGCAGAGCGAAGCCGGGAAGAGGTAGAAAGTGCTGAAAGAGAAAACAATTATTTTTATTCAGTATATTCTGAGCGGAATGCCGGTCGTATTTTATAGGTTATATTTCATGGTCATACTGTGAAGAAGAGAGCTTCTCTGGGATGTTTTCCGTATTGTGCGTATAGAACTTCCTGATAGAGTCCCATCCGGGCAGACAGAAAGAGCGCAAAGGTTAAAATTGTGATACCACAAACCCACCAAAAGTAGTCTGAAAATGCACCATCAATTGGCAGAGTGCTTGATTCCTGAAGTTTTGAAAATAAAATTAGTTTGTTGATGATCTCATGCTTGTAAATATACAGCATATTTTTTTTAAATCTGAACTTGGCTGTTGCTGACTGCGTTTCAGTGCGGACACTTACCCCCATTTCTTTTCCAGACGCAATTGTACAAACTGCAATTCCAACGGAAATCATAGCAACAGATATATACTTCACCGGTGTGTACCGCTTGCCCATAATAATCATTCCTAAAACCATATTTGCCATCAAAGACCCCTACAATAAAACACAAATTGAGTACCACCATTCTCCATTCCGTTTTCGCAAAACTAATGATTTTTTTACGTAATTCATTTTCATTTGAATTTTTAACTTACGGCTCTGAAGATGAGATGAAGCGTCATGGATATATTGAAATTGAATGCCATATTATTTGTTGTGCTAACGACGAAGAAGAACACTACTAATGTTATATATTCCCTGTAAAAAGAAAGTAAACGAGAAATATAATAGTATGAGTATGATCAAACTTTGATCTCTTATCACCATCAATATCGACAATCGACAATAAATCATAACATAATTCTTGTAATCAATTGTTTAGAATTACTTCATAGGAACATTGAGCTTTTTGGTCCCACATCGCAATGTGGTTAGAAACCCTTCCAAAGATATGACAACAAACTGAGAAAATGTGATCAAGTTTCCGCTCCCAGGATCCTCTCTGAAATAAAATAATTACATTTTAAACCTAGCAAAACAGAACTTTCAATAGCGTACAATTCTGAACACCATATTGTAGAATTCTTACACGACGAGAAGTTCCAAAAACACAACATTAGCACAGCAGCCAATGAAGACAAATAGAATTGCCGAGAGTGCTTTTAGATTCATCATTGTGACGCGTTGAATAGTACTTTCCTAATTAGAATTTGGCAGGACTGTTGACTGGACGTGCCCGAAGACGCCCAGCAGTCTAGATATTAGAAACCTGAAAAAATAGAACCACAATTTAAAATGAGAATTACTTTGTGAAATACCTCTGTATCAACTAGTTGCTAGTACACAAATTATTCAACTTATTTAAACACTCAGATAACCCCGATGTACCGGCAAATATGAAGGATTGAAACCCAGAACCCGATATGGTATAGCCGAACTGTTGCAAGTTACAGTTAAGGACTCACTCGACCCTACAGTACGTCCATTTTTTGCTTTGCATGGAACGGTCAATTAAATAATTGAGTAGTTGATAGAAGCAAATAAATAGTTCTGTTATCAATAGTCTATACAAACGAGTGTTCGTATGGCGGAAGGGAAAGCTGGAGCAAGACCGAAAGTACAATCGATAATTTGAATTCAATTAACTTCAAATAATATTACAATATATTCCAATATGCACGGTACGCACGGTCAGTTGACGGGGTCACGTCACACGGGGGTGATAGCGATCAAAATTTGTTAATAGAAGTAGAGGCGACGCAGCGCAGCAGCGTGCTCGATCCAAGTATCGGAAATCCAAGCAATATGTTGAGCCGGCTAACTGATCAATAGATATTACCTCGTGATTCGTAGTTATAGTTATGTGTGGCTAGCGATAATAATTGATCAGCTGCTGGCTTGACACTTGAAACTTGAAACAGGTCTTCTATCGATGATTTTGGCTCGGCTCTAAAATGAGAAACCCTTCTCTCATCCACGTCCACAGGGTACATGCTACAGGCTCTTCAGGTTATCATTTATCAGCCGCAGTCTCCCAAACACAAAAACTTAAAATCCGCTGAACGTGCACGGGATTCGCTTCTTCTACTGCATTATGTGCTTGGCTGCTGTTGCCTGCCTATTATGCCTGGCTGCATTGTTATACATAGTACTTAATTGTACATAGAGCATTAAATACATTGCAAATTGCAATTCAAGTCTGTAAATGAGAATGAGGACAAAAACTTTCCCCGTCGGCTAGGCTGACGGCGTCCGCGTCTGTTTCGTTAGCATTATTTCATCGTGTACATCCTGAATTTTAATTTACAATTCGTTGCGTTTAGCTTTCGGACGAAAATTTATTGGTAAAAATATCAGCATAACTAATTATCATCTCTGTAGCATTTCGAGTTAAGCAACTTTAAACATAACGCCTTGTCAATGATGTAATGGATAATTGATGGAGGAAGATTACGATGATTTGCAAGATACCTGTGAAGGCCGGAGTGAGAAGGTACCAAGGTCTAGTAGTTATTTCTTTGCCGTATAGAGATCGGCATCGCCATTATTGGGTGTGTGTGGTGTGTGCGATTCCAGTAGTAGCTACTAGTAGCGCAATATGGAATTATGTCGCTGGACTATGTTCAAGTTACTCTCAAAGACGTTTTTGTAATTGGTCCTAAATATTTACTGTTCAGGTGATTGTATGTAAATAATCTCAATACTTCCAAAATCCTAAAAGGCTCACACGTAAAGTATTTTCTAAAAACTCAAATAGTAGGCCGTATAAATAGTACCTGAAGATAGCTGCTCTACTTAAATATTAGGCACGAATTTTTGTGGACCGTGCTGTGCATCAGTAGGTGCGTTTGTAATTCTGCTAGACCGTAATTAGCGTAAGCATGAGCCGATTAGAAAAACTGTTGCGCATCACTACTTTTTTTAAACCTAATATTAATCAGTAGGAATTAACTATGTTTATTTTATTCACTTCTGTTTTGCTTTTTGTTTCAGCCCTGCAGCGACCTTCTTGTTTTGCTTGGTTGTGAAAGGCTTAGCAGGAATATTTGCCGGCTTCGAATCTTTCTCTGTACTGCTTCCACGTTTGGAGTCAATTGATGGGGGTTCTCGCTTGAAAGCTGGTGTGCTGTACCTCGAAGTAGCGCAAGAGATTTCGGACTGGGTGTCATCAGTATTCCGCTTCCAATTTCCGGATTTCGAACGTGGAATCCTTGGCTTTCTCTTTATCTTTTCCTTTCTTCGTTGTTTTCGCAGTTTCCGTGCTCTGTATCGACGCCAGTGAGCCTACACACAATCAACCATCATTTTAACGACTTCCGGTTGTCTAGCTCTAGCTCAGCAATTTAATTTCTGTCTTACCTGAATTACGCGTGCTGCGCGGTTTCTCTTGAAGCTATCAGCCATTTCCATATTTCGAAGAAGTTCCTTGAGCTTTTTCGTTATTCTCATTTCTTCAAAGCGTTCATCAGTATCTTCTACTTCTTTTTGCAATTGTAAAATTTTTATTATATTTGATTTGTCCTTGCTTTCTAGCTCATCTAAAGTCGCCTGTGACTTGGCCAGGGATTCGTACGTATTGTCCAATAATTAAGTCCAGGTCCTGTTCCAGTTCTTCTCTATTACAGAAATCGTGTGCTCGATTAGAAAAAGATCTTTTTGCTGATACAAAAAGCGCGCATGCAAGCAGTTTATTAATAGCCATGATTTAAAACCAACTTGCAAGCTCTCCAATTTCGTTCTTTTCTAATGGAGTTCTGGTGGTACTGGACCATGGCTGACTCTGTTTTGGAATACTTGTGCTGAATGCCGTCCATGGTTACCTCATTGGTTTTCTCGTGTACGACTTCGGTCGTTACGCCTTCTCTCCTGCATTTTTAAGCCTTCAGCATTAGGATTCTCGTCGATAAGTTATTTTAAATATTGTCTTACACAATGTTCCGAATGTTTTCACTCAAAGCCTGGTCTTTCTTTTTCATTTTAGCCTCAACTCTGGCATGCTGTTCATCGAGCTCTTTTACCCTTTGGGCCCAGTCATCCTCCAATGCTTTCATCGATTTCTAGGGGAAGCCAAGAATTACACGTATTAGCGGAGCTATTGACTTTAATTGTGCTTTAAGAACACTCCGAACCTCCAATTTCTCTAGTTCTGCCAAATAGAGCTTTTCTCGAATCCAGAAATATCGCATGCGCCGAACGCGGTGGTCCTCTACTTCGACTGGCATAAGCAGCCTTTCTTTGGTTAATCTTTCCAATCCAGTCATATACTTGTAGAATGAAACAAGAGCTTTTGTGCAGCCGGGTGGTGGTACTCGAAACGATTTTCTTCAAATAATCCTTAGCATTAAGTTTAAACTTGGTTTTAATCCATTCCAGAGCATAATAATTGCTTGTCAACAGTCGAAGAACTCGAGCGTAAGAAGCTTGAACTTGTTGAAGCAAGTAATCATTCAATTGCATTCCAAAAGCTGTCGCCGCAACTTCAGCACATCTTCGTCGATCGTCAAATGTTTGCTTCATTCGATTCCGCAAATTCGAAACGAAGTTACCTTTCTTTGGTTGTTGATTCTAAATGGAGAGGTGTATTTTGCTTGTGTTATACATGTGCTACGTCATTTTGAAATACAGATGGGTGTTTAGTTCAGTTTGCATAATAAAAGACAATTTCCTGCGACGCACAATTAAACTTCAGAGCGGTGAAAATGGTATATTTGGATTCGCATTG